>WNNJ02001863.1:0-39299 GCA_012934845.2 Pomphorhynchus laevis
TTTTTATTAATTATATTATTATATTATTTTTATTATTTATTATTTAAAATAAAAAATTAAATAAAATAAAAAAATTATTATAATTTATAATAGTAAAATTGTTAAAGATGTAAAATTATCAGTTTAATAAATTAAATTGTAATAAATATTAAGTTAACTTATTCTTGGGCAAAAAGCAGTACAACAATTGTTAATTGTTAGTAATTTGTGGTTTCTTTATTTTTTGTAGAAAAATTTCTGGCTAACAAAAAATTGTGAGATAATATAACATACAAAATAAAAAACATACAATCTTAAACACACAACTAACGACTTGAGAAGGATGTCGAACTATAATTTTAACAGCTTAAGCATTTTAACAGCTTAAACACACAAGCATCGAAGGATTTTCATTACAATCATACTAATGAGGCTTCGACGACTACGAAGTAGCATTGCAGATATCAGGCACTATAATTGATTCACTGTAACTGTAAAGTCAGACTTTTGACAAGGAAGCCGTACGCCTAGTGTACGTCCCGGGGTGCGCAATCGTGTGAATTAAAAGTACTTATCTACAAAGTAACGTTTTTTACGAGTCATACCAGGATAAAAGGGCTCTGACCATTCAAACGACCTTTAAACATGCCCAAAATAAAATCGTCTTATCAAATGCTGTACTGCGGATGCAATGATCATTCAGCAAAGTGCAAAAATTGCAGATGCGCGAAGACAGGAGTTCTTTGCCCTAATTGCCGTGCGCCCGATTGTAACAATCGCGTAATATTGGATCACATACAGCGTCTTCGACTTCTCATGGAAGTCGAAGATATCAGGCACTATAATTGATTCACTATAACTGTAAAGTCGGAGTTTTGACAAGGAAGCCGTACGCCTAGGGTACGTCCCGGGGTGCGCAATCGTGTGAATTAAAAGTACTTATCTACAAAGTAACGTTTTTTACGAGTCATACCAGGATAAAAGGGCTCTGACCATTCAAACGACATTTAAACATGCCCAAAATAAAATCGTCTCATCAAATGCTGTGCTGCGGATGCAATGATCATTCAGCAAAGTGCAAAAATTGCAGATGCGCGAAGACAGGAGTTCTTTGCCCTAATTGCCGTGCGCCCGATTGTAACAATCGCGTAATATTGGATCACATACAGCGTCTTCGACTTCTCATGAGGAATAAGTAAGTAGAGTGGAAGACTTGAATCCCGTTGGCATCGTTCAAAATCATAATCTAGTTTCAAAGGACGGACAACAACCTACACCACAACACAGACACGTGATGCTGCTGACTGTGTAACTCAGAAAAGGTCCAGTGAATATATAACACTAAACACAATATACGACAGCGTAATTCACTGGAAACCAAATCTTATCCACTAACCAAAATGCAACGTTGCAAATCAGATTGTCTTAACCATATCTGAACTTCTGGAGCAATTCAATTCGAATTCATCAAAAGCAGGTATAGCTTTGAAAAGCATGTATAACTATCCTATCTCAGATATTACTACAAAGGATATGCTTGAATAAAGTTGGTGTTATAATAAAAACGCTTACTCGCCGTCTGAAATTATGGAAGGAAGGTTACCAAGATACACTTTTCTCTGAGACCCTATTTCTGCAAATTAAAAGCAAGTCTCAACCCAAGGCTACATCAAACACCAGATCTGCGATTATCCAAATCATAATTAAACTGACACGGAATGGGAAATTTAAAAACGCCGCAAGATTGTGAAATCCAAAGGTCAAACGTCAAGAATACTAGACACGTCTGAACCATTTGAAGGACATCCTGTTCTTGATAAATTAAAGGATCTACATCCAAAACAAGCTCAAGTAGATCCAAGTTGCATTCTTAGCTCACCGCTTAATATATGCTCTTTGTAAAATAACATTATATTTCATGATATCACACACGATGATGTAATAGCTACCTGCAAGAAAACACAAGGATCCGAGGGACAATGCACGATGGATGCGAAAATTTGGCGCGATTTACTGACACAGCACGATTATGAGTCAAAACAACTAGCTGATAAAGTTGCAGATTTCGCAATACGCATCGCAACAACACGAATAAATAATATTCAACTTGAAGCTTTTAAAGTATGCAGGCTAATACCATTGAATAAGTGTCCAGGTATTTGCCCCATAAGGATCGGAGAAGTACTGCATCGAATTGAAGGAAGAGTAATCTCCAAGCACATTCGCGGTGAGTTGATCAAGGTTGCGGGCAAAGTTCAACGATGTGCAGGGCAACGATGCGGAATAGAATCGGCAATTCGTTCGATTAGAAGAGAATTTGAAAAGTCGAATGATAAGTGTATTCTACTACTAGATGCCCAAAACGCATTTAATTTGTAAACATACATACAGCTCTTTAAAACATGAACAAAATATGTCCGTCGATGACGATTATACTAAGTAATTGTTACGCATCACCTACATCCATGGCATTGTAGAAATATTTATTATGCTCAGAGAGAAGATTAACACAGGGCGACCCCCTCGCGATAGCTGCATACGCAGCTGCCTCACTTCCGCTCATCAGAGAGTTAGAAAATAGAATTCCCGAGATAATGCATCAGTGGTACCCGGACGATGACACATGCGTTGAATCCTACGACATTTAGTTTTCCTATGGAATACTCTGCAAGAAATAAGTCATGGCATTGGATATTACATCAACCACTAAAATGCACTCTGCTCATTCACCCAACAAATAGACATAAAGAAGCCTTATTCTTTAGGCAAAATAATATTCAAGTTGTGACAACAAGGGTGAAAATACCCGATAGCTTCATTGGTCAATCAGACTACATTGAATAAATTGTTAGCACTTTACCTGTTACACAAACTGGCCGATACTTATCGAAACAACAATTTCAAGACGCGATATCAGAAATATATGGATGGGAACCACTATACACCCCATCCAAATATATTTGTTGACATAACTTCAGCATTGGACATGCGCTCTCATGTCATGTTTGTGGAATACCTTTCATTTAACATAACACAATAAGAGACAAGTTCGCGTTAGCACATTGTGATATGTGTGTTAATGTTGTTATTGAGCCGTCATTCCTACCAGTTCCAGATTTAATGCTATTTGCTAACATCAGTACAATCATAGAGAGGTCGGATCGACTAGACATAGCATGGCATAATCTATTCAGAACAACGATGGAGCGGTCCATCATAGATGTTTGTGTTTATAACCCGCTTGCATCATCGTATTACCAACGGATGATCGATTTGCATAATTATCATGAGAATAGAAAACAAGCCAAATATGCTGAACGAGTTGCAAAAATCGAGTGCTCCGGATTTCACCCTCTCGCGTTTTCTGCGCTAGGAAACATAGGTCCTAATGCGGACAGAGTATTACGACAGATCGCACGTCAACAGGCGGCTAAATACAATTCACCCTATCACGAATGCATCACTCACCAACATCTCATTCATCCTCGCAAAATGTGTATCTTTGGCGATTCGATGAGCATCCATTTGAAACATCAACCGTCAAGCGAATTCACTCAATGAATCACCAAACTAATAGAAATGTTATGAAACAACTCTGTTAAGGTTCATTTGAAGGAACCTACACATTTGTAAAATTATTCTAATAAATATTGTTATAAAAACTTTCTGTAGAAAATAAACCTTTTAAAATATACAAATAAATTGGCTATAAGACAAAATTAATCATGAGGATATTCTATTGGGTATTTATCTATTGCTTAAAACGATGTTATGACGGAGTCAAATAAATCTATGAATTATACATTTTCGATGAACACATTTATTATTACTTTGATGAAATGTTCGTTGTCCTTTTAATAATTTACATGTAACATATGTCATTAGTTGTTAACTAACCCAATTGATATTAAATAATATTTTATAACAAGTTTATTATTTATTGTTTCAAACTTGTGTATTAAATAAAAGTTTTGACTTTAAAAATAAGCGCAGTCAGCCAGATCTTTCCCACTGTCAGATGCAGAAGATAATTGACATAGATCCCTCCTCTGTATCCAATAGTGGGAAAGATATGCCACTGATGAGTCATTGTGACTACGAAACGGTACTTGTTACTGTTATCGTTTTCTTTCGGGTCTGGCTTAAATGATGGCTAACATAATTCACGCGGAATGGCCTCACTCTCTCTTGAGAATTTTTTATTCTTTCAAGTTTAATAATAGAAGCAGTAATAATCGAAAAATAATTTTTGTTTGAAATAAAATCTTATTGGTATCGTTATTTTTGGTACTAATTAGATTAGATAACTGAGTCTTCATATTTCATACTATTTACAAATGAAAAATAATACTAAATAACACTTAAATAATTAAATAATTTTTTAAATAATAATTTCTTCTTTGTTGATAAATAAAAACAATAACTAGCTAGTGAATCAGAAAAATCTTACTCGGAAACAAAATCTTATCTGTGGATAAAGTTTTGGCTCGAGAAGTGATAACATAAGATAAAAATAGAAGGATTAGCTTACTGAGTCAACGTTTTTTATATTATTTATAAATTAAAAATAATATTGAATAACATTAATTAAATTAATGAATTTAATTAAAATCAATTAATTAAATAACCGTTAAATTAAATAAGCATTTAATTTAATTTCATTTTCCTTATATATTTTAGATAGAAATTGCTTTTCTTTTAAAAAATTTATAGAATTACCGTAGATATCGCAATTAATGCACAGAAATTAAATAATGATGATTATATATGTGATCTGTCTTGTCTATTCGTATGAATTAATAATTAGCAAAACTAATAAGATGATATGCGTTTGTTCTTTAACTTAAATAGTTTAATTTAACTGATCATATTTATTAAACAACATTTCATAGATATGTTGCCTCAATCAACATATTTAAATGTTTCGTAAATGTTACATTTGCTATTTGAACATTTTACTATATATAAACTGTAATGATTATATTTGGAAAAATCATTCCTCAATATTAAAGATATAAATACCGCTAAGTATTTATAACTTTAATAATATTTTAAGTAAAAAATAACTTGCATTTTCATTTTCTGGCAGACGTTTTGGACAACTGAAAACAAATGCGGATCTAGAGATGTAAGATCTTTACTGGAATAATCGTTGATAACGTCTTGCCCGTACAACGGCATCTCTGTGTAAGGGTTAATGGCAACCAAAACAATACCGCACCATGTGTAAATACTTCGATTTATATAACGCTGTTGAAGGTAATGTAGAACTAAATCAAAATAAAGTAGTAAAGCGATCAACAGCAAACAATAAGATAATAAGGTGATAGCACTATTTGATATAATGATGTCAAAACATTTTTTATTAAATGTTATTTAAAAATGATATTTAAAATTTCGTATTTTTATTATTTATTTTTTGTGATTCAAAAATATTACTACTACAGTATAAAGTATATTATTATTTTACAATCTCTGCGTTACCCGCAAATGGGCCCGTAAATGAGAATTCAGTTCAGTTTGGGTTCAAAATTCTGGACGTCCGATTGCAGATCGCGTTCCTCTGATGCATCGCGATGTCATTTTTGCAAGTAATAGGCCTAGACGCGTTCTAAGCTTTGTAAGCTCGTCGGGGTATCTGCTTGCTCGCTTATTTGCCAATTTAGATGCAATCCGTCTTAAAAGTTGTGTGGCATTGTCACCGCTTCCACCTGAGAATGAGAAGACGGCGGGTACAAGAGACCCCCGCTCGAACTCTGTTATTCTTTCGAGATATTTACTGCGCTTTCGCTGTTGGTGGTACTTATAGCAGGACTCTGGTGTCTTGGAGGAGTTGGACTGAGCGAAAGCGTTAAACACGCAAATGTCGAAGAAAGTTCGCTCACTCCTATCACCAAACAACCCTGAGCATGCAATGTCGAGCCTAGCATCACGGTCTTTTGTCGTTGAGCCGTTTCTAAAGTCAAAGTTTGGCGGGACTGGTGTAAGCAGCGGCTCGACTTGTACGTTATACGATGTTTCTGTTAGCTGATAGGCAATAAAATCGCGCACGGCATCGTGTCGCATCGACGGAAGACCACCGAATGGGCATGAGAGAGCATGGGCAACTGTATTAATCTGCCTACATTTACATTGAGTTGGTGCGGATTTAGGCGTAATTCCGTATCTAGAAGAAATAGAATCACAAAACTCGATGTTACTTAATCGAGTTGCTCGATCGAATGTAGGATATCCGGATAGCCATGACGAAGCCCCTGTTGTTGAAGCATGCTCAATTGCGGTACACAGAATTCCACTCGCATTGCTCAAAATATCTTCTTGGTCAAGCTTTTCACTAGAGGCTTTTGCTGCCCGTAGATTTTTAATAATTGTATCCTGCATAGAATTAAGTACCGAGCCAATATATCCTTGTATGCTTGGCTCACACACTGAGGTCGATGATCGATATTCGTTGCTTGGTAACGTGGACGGATCTCTAATGCATAAACCGCCGTTGCGAAAACTCAACTGGCATGTGCGCCATAAGATATCGTCTTGAGAAATATCAATGTCAAAAAGATGTGATATTGTAGACTTTAGTTTCAGTGTCAGAGGTGCTAACCACGCAGAGGGGCACTCATAGCATCGTTGAGTATGTGTCCATTTATGCTGAATAGACTTAATTAAGCACACGTATGCAACCTGAGTGTCTAACTCTCCTACTTTCTTCAACTGTGACACTAATGTGCAAAGGGAAGAAACTGATGATCGTATAAACGTCTCTATGTATTCGGCTGATCCGATTGGTACTCCAAGAACGGGTAGGCCATCCTCAACGATGGAGACTCCAGCGTTATCAAGTAACGATTGGAAAGTCGAGATGTCGTTCCCGTTGGAATATATCTTGCATTTTCCCGGATTCAAGTGTACGCCATATGAGGGGCCGAAGGATTGAAGCAACTTAAATGCTTCAATGACATCTTGTGGGGAACCTATGAGGTTGCCGTCGTCTGCGTACCATAACTGTTTTATGTTTGGGCAAGTTCTTTTAATACGGAGTAGTAACGGAAGTGTTGCAGAGGCAAATGCTGCCATCGAAAAGACGTCGCCCTGTGTAAATCCTTCAGCAGATAGTAAGAATTCACTGTCAATTGTTAGCAGTGTCGGCTTTCTGTATAGGTTAGAAAGGACTGTGTTCAATGCTGGACAGATATTTGGCATGTTTTAGAGAGCGGTCATTTCATTCACTCTGTTGAATGCGTTGTCAGCATCTATTGTGAGTAGCACGAATGTAGAATTTCTCTTCAACGAGTCACGAATACCGTAAATAACACATTCGGTGCCGGCACGCTGCGAGGTGCAGAATTGTACGTTCCCGCATATTGTTTGCAGTTGGGGTGATATTATTTTCAATATTGATTTAGATATAATGCGTCTGGAAACATCTCCTATTCCTATAGGACGTACGCCAGGATTTTTGCTAAGAGGAATAAGGCGACTAGCGGTGAAGGCTGTCATCGACTCCTGTGAGATTGGATTTAATGCTAATTGTCGAGCGAAAGATGCAAGTGATTCAGCTAGACGTTTCGATTCTGCCCCAAAGTCAACCAACATTCGATGCCATGCTCTTGCATCTAATCCGGACGGGCCCGCTCCTCCCTTTACTTTCTTAGAGTTGGCAACGATCAGTTTAAAGTCAATAGAATCAAATGCAACTGGGTGAAACTATGGAATGTCATCGATAGGCCTGCGCAGAATGGCGTCATCAGATTTTGCTGAAGCCATCGGATGCTTATCAATAAGAATTTGTCTCACTGTTTGACCGTCTATTATTTCGTCTATTCGAAGAGGATGCCCTCTACCATCATTTGATTCAAGTAATTTGACAGCAGCTGTCATCTTCCCACCAAGAACAAGCTTCTGAACAGTTTTCAGAATATCATTATTTAGAGGATCATATAGCTTGTGGGAAGACTGGGACTGGAGAAAACGAGCTTCGTTGAGCAGCGTTTGCATATCTCCGCTTGTCCAACAATCAAGTCTGCGATCGAGAATTTGTTTTAGTTGCTTAGGGTTCGCTTTAGCAGGGCGCTGGAGGATTAACTGACTGATGACAACCGCGAGTGAAAGCGAGCAATCGTTTGTGGATGCTAATTCATATATCCGTGCAAGCTCTGAGATAAATCGCTTAGATCCGATGCATCTTGGTAGTCTAAACAGGTTTGGTTTCCATAGAAAATTTTGGTTTCCATACACTTTATACTACAGTATAAAGTGTATGTTATAGACTACGGTACATTTATTATATGAATATAATAAATATAAATATAACGTAATTTTTATAACGTATTTATAAATATAGTATTGATTATTTAAAACAGTATGATGATATCATCATTTAAATGACAAAGCATTGTGCGAAGGTGGCCTTCTCTCGAAAAATCCTAAACTCAAAAATATTAAAAACCTAACAAAATTAATTTATTTAATTATCGATTATATCCACAAATTAAAACTGTTTAAGAATATATTTGCAAAATTAATCAAAATTTAATTAAAGTTAGCTGATTAACATTCTAGTATGGGAAAATAAAAATATAACAATAGCAGCAAAATAAAGTATGCATAATTCTTCATTGAAATATTCTTGGATTTTAAATATATAATACATATGCTTGCAACGATTTTTCCATAGAAAGCATGGTAATTCTCGGAAGAAACCAAAAACAAATTCCAATATCAATGTAAATTTAGTCAAAGAACAATGTAAACAAGTTAATGATAATGCAATGATAGCAAACAACAATAGTAAGAACGTCCCCCGTCTAAGAAGCTCGCAAACCGGGAAGTATTAAAACACACCACTTACTCGAAAGCGATACTTAAACTTTTTAATAAACTTCATATCGAATTTTAATAATATAGTTATCTTAAACTCTGTAAAAACCTACACCAGTTTATACCGATTATCCTTCGTCTTACCAGACATTGCAGAAGAATATACTGAATATTTTTCAAATAACTTATCTAACTATGGTAGGACGAATTACAATCCTATCGAAGCGACAATCAAAATCAATAACATCCTCCCCGATCTGTCTGCAGATGACATTTCTTTACTATAACAGATTTTCGATATCTCTAACATCAAATTTATCACAGGGAGAATACGCTATTTTCTAATAAATAATAAAGAATTTCTCAAATAAATAACTTAATAACCACTAAAAATACTAAAAAGACAGTTGAAAAACAACATTTCAAGATCGATAACAAAAAACAAAATATTTAGTCTTCACGATATTGTTACGGCCCCAGGTCTGACAGAATCTGAGCCTTCCAACCAATCCAACAAGCCGCTCTCCGACTGAACCACCCAGGGTCTTTCACCCCGAAGAGTCAAATCGAGGCGGACTATGCTCGGTAATCACGAGATGAGGAGCTTGATAAACCTTAGTATTTGTTCTGGGAGACGTCCTCTTGAAAATAAAACTAATCCTGAGATAGCCCGAGTACTACAGAGGCGCACTTGGGTTTTCCCATTCAATGACAGATGCTGAGTCCTTTCAGGGCCCACCTAGCTCTCTTCAGAATACATTTGAGTCTATCCTGGTCAGCTTTCGCTGACCAGTTCACCGTAATGGTAAAACCCATGTATTTTACTCGACTTGTGAAGATAGGGAGTAGTTGATTAGTCAATATGGAAGAAAGAGCTGATAGTGCGAGTCTCTTTATTTTTTTCTTTGCCGCAGGAGCGCCATGAAAGACAACCACCTGCGATTTGGAGGAGTTTAAAATAAAATTGGATATGGGTAACTGATCTTTTAATCTTAAAAATAAACGGCTGATGTCAGAGATTACATCTTTGCACTGCGTCCAGAGAACAAGGATGTGGTATTATCACCGTATACCACTAGATGTTGGTCGCGTTTAAAGTTTTTGTAAAGTTCAATAGAGGCAGCAAGATACAAGATTGGATAAAGTGAGGAACCTCGAGGCACACCTGTAATAGGGTAGAACTGACGTGCATTAGGGTCGTCTTCGTAGAAGAATCGTTTGGTATATAACAATATTTCCACCCTGTTAACAATTCTCGCAGGTAACCCAAGGGATCTGAGAGAAGAGATAACAAAAGGAATGGAAATGCGGTCAAATGCAGCAGAAAAGTCAAGAAAAACAGCCACATCAAGCTGATGACTGTAGTCTTGACAAAACTGGTGTACTTCACCTATTGCTGTATAAACTGAGCGATCTTTTACGTACCCATGAAAACATGGTGGGATTAAATTTCGCCTACATAGATGGTCGCGGATTTTACGCGCAAGCGCTTTTTCATAAATGGAGATGAGGGAGTTTTGAATCGAGATAGGCCGCAGATCTTTAGATTAGGACTGTTCCTAAATGCGAAGAAAATATGAAATGTAGATAAAATATTTATTTCAAAATGTCTTAGATGGGATTACTCAAGCGAACATTTAAGAAAAATATAATATTTATGCCAATTATTAGTTCCCATAAAATGTATGAAACATACCTAACAGGTTTAAACTGAGAACAATTAAGATCAGTTCAGAATGAAGTTGTAACGGTATATCTTGAATAAGAATGGCATCTGCAAAAATTAGGAAGGGGTGTATATTGCAATGATTACTTAACACTTTATCAAAATAAAAGCACATGCATCGGAAAAATGACATCTTTATGACTCCCCTTATTGCCATTAGGACAGGATGTATTTCACTAATGATGAGTTTAGCGATGCTCTAGCAGCTCGATATTGATGGTATTCGACAAATTTGAATAACAAAAAATACATTTGCTCAGAATGCATAACGGTTTGCAAGCAAAGCTGAAGCATTATCAACTAGTAGGCAAAACGAAGTAAGAGATATTATTGTTCAGACCATAAGTGAATTTTGTAGTGGTGTATAAGTTGATCTATTATTGATTCTAGCAAGTGACGGATTACGCTTTGCAAATAATAACACAAGTCGGTTAAAAGATACACGTGTAGATATCGTTTGCAATGGCTTATTGTCGTCTGCAATGTCTTACTCATTGCTTATTTATAATGGCTTAATATCACGAGAGAATAAAAATATGAAAATATAATGAAATGGTGTATAAAGTAGAACCAGCTAATTTTAGTCCCATAATATTTTCTTGGTCTGGAGGTTATGGTCATGAAGCACGTAAAAATCTAAAATAAATAGCAAATAAAATGAGTTTGTCTGTGCTCGTTGAGCTTCAGCATGTTTGAGATTATCACAAACAACATGTATGCGAACATAACTCAATTTTTAAAGCAAAACCTTTTTTGCTACTTTAATACTTTTTTGATACTTTTTCTACTTACCTTTTGCAACAATTAATGTATGTCGGACAATAAATGTTAATAATAACAATAAAAAAATATACACTGACCATAAAATTCATTAATAAATGTATAGATAACATAAATATATGTAGGCTTTTGAATGATTATAAAAGTAAAGAAATAATAGGATCAGATATAAGTAAATATATTCCTAAAATAAGGTATAAACTGTTACCGCCATTATGACGAAAAATTTGCAATTATAATAAAGAATTGAAATCAATATGTAATGATAACATTAGAAACATTCTCGAAACAGAATGCAATTGCGAGTCTCAATTTTGATAAAATAAATGAACATTTATGTACACATAATCTAAAATTAACCAAAGATTGTGAATTAAGGAATTAAATCAGCTAACTGAGTCTACGTATTGTTATATAATTATAAAATAAACAAAACATAATAATGCTAAATCAAAATTTAATAATTAAATAATAAAATTAATAATTGTTTTTAGATTTTCTATAATTTAAATCAAGTTAAAAAATAAAAATAAAAAATAAAAAATAAAATTTAAAATAAACGTCATTTTTATAAATTGACTAATAAATAACAGACGTTGTATCAGAATAAGAATTAGAGGTCATCAGGAGGAACTGCTATGCTATCAGGTTTCGGCCCCAAACTCCTCTACCCAACATAGCAGCGGGGCCAAATACATGCTAATGATGTATTTCCTCTGAAATAACTATCTAGTATCTTATTCTAATGCAAAGTATATTATTTATTATCCATCCATAAAAATGACATCAAAAGAGTATATATATAGATCAATAAATGTTTTTTAAATAACTAATGCTATAAAATAAATAATGCTATTTATTTAATCAAATTTACATATTAAATGGGGTCCATCAAATTGCACAATACATGTTTTTAAAGTATTCATAAATACTTAAAACATTACTTTAAGTGAATACATTACTTTAAATACTTTAAAAATTCTTTTAAAAAAAGAATTTATAAATTCTTTCAAATTAAATTTCACTGGATAACAAAAACGATAAAAAAGTTTAGAAGCCTAAAAGCTTACTTTGGTAAGCTGCTTGTAAATAACGAAAGCTTAAATACATCTAAGATTAAAATTTAAAAAGATGATATATTTGATTAAATAAAAGAAAAATAAAAATAACAAACAATCATAAAAGAAAGGATCAAATTAATAAAGATACGTATACAGATCTTTTTAAATTAAAGGATAGCTATATAATAACAACTATTGATAAAGCTAGTAATAACTTCGTCTTCATATACAAAAAGCTTTTTATGATATAATGATAAAAGAAGTTAATTATAATGATTTAAATATAAACACAACATATGAATGTAATGATTTAAGTCTAGAAACAATTATTACAAGTCATTGTTCTATAATGGATAAGAAGGGTATAAGAATTGAATCAGATAATAAAACTATACCTACATTATATTGAAATCCAAAATTACATAAAAATCCAATAAAACCTATGTTCATATGTAATGCTTTTAAATGTATATTAAAACCACTTTCTCTCTATATGAATAAAATACTAAAAGTTATTAAAGCACTCTTCAAAAAATATTGTAGGGTAATCGGAATTAATACTGGTATAAAACACTATTCCATTATTAATTCTACAAAAGAATTTTTAGAACAGACAAAAGGAATAAATTTTCAAGAATATAAATACATACGATTTTAGTACGCTTTATACAAATCTAGATTTAGTAGATATTAAAGAAGCGTTAGTAAAATTAATTAATCTTATATTCGGAAAAAGATATACATATATATGTTATAATAACTATAACGCATATCTAAAAAAATTAAACCATCAAGTAAATATAAATATACGGATAAAATTGAATTAGTAGTATCCTTAAATATTTTAATAAATCAAAATTATTCAAAAGTAGGGGCATCTATATTTATACAAATAAAAGGTGTTCCAATTGGAGTAAATAGTATCCTAATTATAGCTGACTTAATTTTTCTTCAAAGAATTTAAATTTATTCATAACTGTGTAAAAAATAAATCTAATAATATTAGATTTAATAAATCTAATATTATTAGATTTATTAAATTTATTTTTATATAAAAAAATCAATTTAAAAT
Organism: Pomphorhynchus laevis; assembly: GCA_012934845.2. NCBI lineage: Eukaryota > Metazoa > Acanthocephala > Palaeacanthocephala > Echinorhynchida > Pomphorhynchidae > Pomphorhynchus > Pomphorhynchus laevis. The sequence goes on from WNNJ02001863.1 coordinate 13,436, forward strand.
CAATTTTGGAAAAATTTTATGGTTAATAAATAAAATACTTTATGAATATTGCATACACCAGCCGCTATTCTTCACTGGTCGGTTTGATATTATCATCATGTGTTTTGTTTGAATCCTATCAGCATCACTGTATACTACAGTCAGCGTGGATACCTCATCAGCAGTGAGCCCACGCCTACATTTCGCGTTTCGGTCCTTTTACTGCTTCTGCTGATTCCTTGTCGCCGAAATGTTCGCTTATATACCAAATTACACAATCAATGTGTTCTATATTTGGTGGGGCGAATTATTTATTATCATTATTATCATTATTATTTTATTTTTTATCTTTATTTGTAATTTATAAATTAGTCAATTCATAAAACTTGATTTTTATTTTAAATTTAAATTTTAAATTTTAACTTAATATAAATATGAATTGTATAAAATCTTATATAATTATTTATTATTTATCTTTATTTGTAATTAATAAATAATATAAAATACGTAGACTCAGTTAAATAATCTGATTTATTTTACCCAAATGAGGGAATATATTTTTGTGTAAAAATAAGTCATCAAAAAATCTTATAGTCAATCATATTGACAATATTGTTTATATGATGATAATTTATAACATTAAAATTAATATTTTTTACCTTGCTTGCAAAATCACTATGTAGTGTATTTTTTATCAATTTTTTTATTTTTTTTAACATAAGTCAAGGAATTATAAGTAAAAAAATCAAATACAAAAGTGTATTTGATTGTGGTGTATTTTCATAAGTATATAATAAATATAATTTTAAAACTTATATTAACATTAAGTCAATGTAATATTTGGATTCCTTAGATATTTAGGTACGCACTGAAAACTCGAATATAAAAGTATAAAACTAACTTTGAGTATTTGTTATAGTTAAAACGTAAACATCTAAAATATAGCAATATTTACCTTCAGGTAAATTAAGATAACTTAATTGTGTAAGGTCGTTCAATACTAAGGGATTACCAATGCTTTTTGGATAAAGTTCTGTTTGAACTACGTTCTTTGTAATTACCTATAATAGTAAGAAAATTGAGAATTTATAAAGAGTGTTACATTAAAGCGTATTTAACCTATGTTTTTGAAATGACTTTAAAATCATTTGTTATACAAATTTTGAGATTTTTAAATGTAAAAATATCTTTATTGATTTCTAATTTTAAAAAAATAAATTATTTAATAGAATAATTTATTGAAAAATTAAGTTTAACAAATAAATTAAATGCCAGCCCAACATAGCCAGATTAACCAGGCCAGCGGTTGCGGCAAAGCTCTCCGAACTCACAGGTGCAGTCGCATCATACTTTTCCAACGAACTAGGGTGGTGACAACTGTTATGCTTCTTGAAAATCACTCTTCGTGTTCCACAGAGGAATTCAAGATCTACATCAGCTCTCACGTCCGCAATTCACAGAGCCTGCTCAAACAACAAATATCATATCGAAGTAACCGTACCGGTTGACTCTCATCGCGCTCGCACCAATAGCATAGACGACGACCATATTCGACAAAAGGGCTGTGAAGATATTGAAGGTGGCGATATCCGCAAAGCGGTTGGTAACGCTGGCAGCGACTTATACTTGCTGTCGTACGACGATCCTACAGCTGCTGCTTTACAAGCAAACCATCCTCCTCGAAGACCCACAGCTTACCCGCAATATCTCCGGGTACAATCCAACGATGTATGCATAATTACCACAGTGGAATCAATGCTTTCGACACTGAAATCCTTCCCTCCCACTTCCGCTGTCGGCTGCGCTGGTATTAATCCAATACACTTGCGTTATCTGCTGGGCCAATCTTCAGAAGCCGTCGCCAATAGCCTAGCACAGTCTTTTATGAACCTCATATCGGTGATTCTCAGTGGAAACGTGCTTGATAATGTAGCCAACATTGTATGCAGCGCCAAACTTCTGGCTTACGAGAAGAAATACGGTAGGATTCGGGTGATTGCGATTGGGCTCACTATTTGAAGTATATCAGCAAAACTTGCCTGCCGTGTAACTTCCGAGCACCTGCGATAGAGTAAAATACACTGTTAAAAAGGGTACATAAGTAATTGAGGATTATTAGATAGAAGAGGGATACATAAACGGAAAGCGTTTGATATGACAAGCGAAGGAGAGAAAATCGATGAATTTTCAAGAACGACACGATATAAGTGTTTCAGAAACATTAATTTTTAACAGAGGGAAAGAACATATTACAAGGAAGTGGTTAGTTAGAGCAGGTTCAGATATATACAGTGAAGAAGACAAGACGCGAAAGTAGGGCAACAATATCGAGGGTACCGCTAAGAATATGGGTAGCAGAAGAATAATGAGGAGGCATGATTTGAAATCATAATCATTAGATGTAAAAATCGTCTTTAGGGTATTGGAATCACAAAGACGATCTAAGCAAACATTTATGTCACCTAGTACAGCGCAAGATAAACTGGAGAGGAAGATGAAAGAAAGTAATTTTGACAGTTCACAGAAAAAAGATTCTAACAGTTAACATGATCTAGGTCGATAGAATAAGTAAATATTGAGAAACAACGAGCCGGCTTTTACAAGGAGCCCAAGTAGTTCGAAAGTAAGAGAAACAAGTGGCAGCGATAACGATTGCAACAGAGACCAAAGTGAGAGAAAGCTATAAGACCAGCGTGGTTAATTAATATATTTGAACAGAAGGGTAGCTGAAGAGCCTTATCAATTACAGAGAGGTTAAAAGCGCGGATGCGTTTCATGGAGTAATCATTCTGATCAACGTGTTAAGATTCGGATGAACACAAAACATCCAAAGATTTATAAAAATAAACATCACATACTTAATCAACCTTATTACTAAGAGAGCGGATATTTAAGACGACTATTTTTCAGGAAAACTTGGGAAGCAGCGGCATCGAATCAATGATAGGATAAGCTGGATGATTTACTGGAAGATTAGCTAGAGGATTTATTGAAGGATATACTGAAGAGTTTACTAAAGGATTTAATTGAGGATTAACTGGAGTATATACTCGAAGATTTACTGGATTATTTAATTAATGATTTGATGAAGGATTTACTGAAGGATATACTGGAGGATTTACTGGAGGATTTACTAGAGGATTTACTGGAGGATTTACTAGAGGATTTACTGGAGGATGTACTGAATTTGGAGGCTTCTATAGTCAAATGTGGGAGCTGAATAAACTCGCCGTGTTGTTATTGTCTAAGTGTGCTTTCAGTATACAAGATTGTATAACCCTATTATTACGTATAATGAAAGTTGAGGAACGGTCAGTGTTTCGTTTCTCGTTAGGTTCGGCATGGAGAGTCTTGTAGGCATCACTTTCTACTGGTGATATATCATGAATTAGATATACTTTGGAAAAGCTATGTGAATTTCGTAGCTTACTACAATAGGAAATTGCTTGACCAGATATCGATTCGTCAGTTGAAACAAGCAACCATGGATAAATATCAATTCGCTTAGCTGAAAATCGTTTGAGCCGAAGACACCGACATGTTGATAGATTTATCCCGATCTCATAAATACTTTTCTTGACGACGCCTTGATAATTTGATTAAACAGGTAACCCTCTACTGATAACTATACACGAACGGTTTGCCTGCTTCAAGAATTTAAGCGGGGCCATATACTTTTTCAAAGGACTGGCCTCCAAAAAGATCTTACAACCTCCTGTCGAGCCACCAAAGTACTGCAAAGTACTTGGTCAAGTTAAAATGTATTCCCCACCATCAGATTAGTTTATTTCTAAAAAAATTTCCTTTCAAGTTTCTAAGCTATGTCGTCCATTCAACTATTTCGATTCATGAGCACTCAACTTCTTCAATTGATGATAAGCGTTTTGCTGAACAATATCCAGTGGAATTTCCGCGGAAAGAAATCTCTATCGACGCGACGAGTAGCTTTCACATAGGTTTGCATCACTGTTGACAACGTGATCGTCGATCTGTCGGCTAAATAGCGTTTGGGTGGTTAGTAGCACGGTTTGAACATTTAGGAGCAATGTAATTGGTACAGTTTTGACCTCTACGAACACAAGCGCAAGCCTTACAAACTGCGGAAGGTCTATTACAAGGGCAGCATCGGATATTTCATAATGTATGAGATGTTATTCAAAGCTTGTGGAAGCTGATTGCTGGTGAAGCTGATCGCTGATATACTTTGTAACTGCAATCAGTTGTGCTTTGCAGTCTGGTAGATTTCGTACTTGTATGCATTTTTGTGAAAATGCATACACGAATATAAAAAATATATAAAATATTTAATAAGAATATATAAAAATTTTTTCTCTCTCAAATATTTCTATGGATACAAAACATTTTTTAATAGATAAGAGAAATGTAATATACAATCAAATCCATAATAATTTGTTTAGTAGGTTTATTTATTTATTTATCGTACATTAAAGGTATTTCAAATTAATATTCAATTTTGTTCAAATTGTGAATTTTAAAGCGGGTAATATCTTAATTCTGTTTTATAAATGATAATATAAATTGATATTATCAAATTTAAGAAGAATGTTATCAATATTTTAGCACGTCATGGCTAAACTAATTATGTAGAACACTTCAATAATGTTTAATAAGACACTTATCAATTCGATTTATATATCTTACCTTATCATTATTGTTTTTGTACATAACTGTAATTTGTCCATCCATTCTTATTGATTTCGATGATTCACATATTTCAAAGAACTCATATTCATCCTTATCGTAATACCAAAATTGCTGTTTTTCAATAAGAATTTTATTCGTAGCATTTCTCTTGAAATAAATAAAATGTTTACTTCACTTTAAATATAAAAATTCAAAAATACACACCATCATGAATAATAATCACAAATTATAATTTATAAATATATATTATTAATAATTTCTTTCTAATTTATAAAGTATAGTAAATCAATATTACAGACTTTCTATAAGACTTTATATAATCCTATAGACTTTCCTTAAGTTTGTAAAATATTATATAACAATTATTGATAATCATTTATTATTCATTATTTAATTATTTATTATTTAATTATTTAAATTTTGTTTAGCATTATTTTTAATTTATAAATAATATAAAATACGTAGACTCAGTTAACTGATCTTTCTATTTTATCTTCTCTTATCACTCCTCAAACCAAAACTTTATCCACAGCTAAGATTTTGTTTTCGAGTACAATATTTCTTACTCCTTAGCGGATTACCGCTTTTGTTTATTTATCAACAAAGAATAAATTATTATTAAAAAATCATTTAAATGATTTTTAATCACTCAGTTATCTGATCTAAAAATAACGATACCAATGACTTAATTAAACGAGTTATTTTTAGGTTGGTTTTGGTTGATTTTTGTAACATAAAAATGAATATAAAATTAGACTGTAGTAGATAGTAATACACAAGATAGATTTAAGTATGCAGAATTTAAGTGGAATTCGGACAGCATTCATTGTTTGCTAAAAGTTTCTTATTTTGTTGTTTAATATGACAAACAAACTATACCCGATTCTTTCTGGATACTGTAAATTTTAAAAAGACAGGTGTTATACATTGTTGCCTATCCACAGGTTTAGTCTACGTTCAAGAGTGTTCTTATAAAAACAGGTAAGGTCTGTAAATGTAATAGTAATAGTCTCTCTCTTACAGTTAAACCATATTGACAGCATTTGCTGTTGCAAATGCTGTCATTGCGAGAGGATCCGATTGTGTAAAGCATTCTCTTGAGAAGGCTTTACACAATCGGATTTTTCTCTTTCTATAAGACTTTATATTATCCTATAGACTTTCCTTAAGGTTGCAAAATATAATATAACATTTATTGATAATCATTTATTATTTATAATTATTCATTATTCAATTATTTAGAATTTAATTATTTAAATTTTGTTTAGCATTATTTTTTATTTTATAAAATACGTAGACTCAGTTAGCTGATGTTTTATAAGCAAACGATATTATCGATCTTTAACAACGAGCGATTTGATAGAGTAAAATAGAATTTATTTTATGTGGCAAACGTGGACGGGGCACCTACAAGTTTATCAATAAAAATAAAAAGGAAACAAAAAAATTTCCAGGGCGTCTAAACATCGAGAGGAATAATAAAATGAAAAATTATAGGATTTTCAGATATTGTAATAATCCTTTGGCATGAGAAAAGAAAAAATGATGTATTTATTCAATAAAAACGGAAGAAACCAACCATAAAACTCTACTAATTTTGTAGTGTGCTAGTAGGGATAACTAACTTCCAATTGTCCTTATTACCATCCATCTTGTTAGAATAACTGTAATGTGTATACTTTCTCTTATCAGACGTCTGGATTATGTCTTCATTTTCCAAGATCTTAGAACTGGAAAAATCAGGTTCGTGGTTATGATTCAACCAATGATTGACTAATGCTGATAAAGTATAACCCTTCTGTAATTTATATTTTTATTGCTTAATTCTCGTTGTCAAGACTTGTTTTGATTGTCCAAAATATATGGCTGGACAATCTACTTCTATTTCGGTTTGTTCTTAATAGTCCACGTGGTGTAGCTTTCTTTATATAGTATAAGTAAGTATACTAAAAAATTGGTAGAGTTTCGTCGTTAGTTTCTTCCGTTTTTATTGTATATACATCATTTTTTTTTCCTTTTTCGTGTCGAAACATTACATTGAAAAGGACTATTGTAATAGTAGAAAATTGACGAATTATAATTTCTCATTTTATTATTCTTAAAGATGTTTAAAATCCCTGAACAATTTAAGAGTACATTGAACGCATAATTGGACAAAAAATCAAATTCAGTACTGTACATAGGCAAAAAATGTGTTAAGGATACAATATGTTAGGTTTTAGATAGCATTGCCGACAATGGATTTTGCCGTTCATCGACGGGATATACGCCAGAAAGACATGTGAAATGAAGAAAGATCAGATTAGACTGCCGAGGTACATGAGTTGGGTTGAAAGGAGCGGTTTAAAGATGCGAAAAGAGGAAGATGTGAATTTATAACTGGAAGGCGGTGCCATGTTAGTCGCCCAGAAACATGGTTTGTATATATAAGCGCTGGTTCTGACGTTACCGTCAGAACCAGCGCTTTCATATTTTGGTTTCAAAATAAAACCAAAATATGAAAATATTGGAGGGATCAACTGTATACCGTGTTATGGTTGCGCAGCTCATTACGTAGAACAAACAGGCTAAAAGCTTGCTGTTCGATTATTGGGTCACGAGCGCGCACTACATCTTGAACAAATCAGCTCAGTAGTTTGGAATCACTTCGATGCTAACGACCACGATGTGAATTTTGCCGTTGCAGAAATTATAACGCACAAAAGTGATTTGTCTATAAAGTAAATAAAAGAGGTTATCATATTGCGTTACCTAGATCCCGACAACAACTTAGAGGGTAATAAACCGGATGTGCGTATTCACTTGATTACAAATGTTATTTTTTTTCCAGATTAACTTCCGGTATGTTTCTTCCAGATCTGTTTTTGCTCTATATGTTTGTTGTAACGTTGTAATGACGTTTTACTGTATATCCACAGAAGTAGTTGAAAATTTGAAAACAAAATAAATATTGGACTCTTCTCGATTTTTCTGCTAAAGAGAGAAATGGAAGTTGTACTAGAAACTGGCCGGTATATGATAGCGAGGTTCAAAGGGGATGGCATAAGTGAAATTTGACAAAGATAGAGTTCGAGTTTCTTAGTGAGAAAGTGCAATGATGTCACAATAGTTGAAAAAGAGCTCGTATTCGCTAAGAAATTAACGGGCTTTGTACAAACAGACTAGCCTAATGATTAGATACACTTCGTAGCAAGGTCGTCGCTAATTACAATGTCAAAATTCAGTAAGATAGCAAGTCTAATATTGTTGAAGAAATAGATTAATAGCGAGATCGACTTTATGAATGACGAAGCGGGAGTTAAAAAGATTGAAGCGGAATCACGAATTATTAGTACAGTTGGTTACAAGATAAAAGGGCATTTGTGCGACAGTGGATACTAGGGAATTAAGGAGTTGAAAATATTGTAATTGGTTAATATAACTTCACTTGATGTTTATGTTTGGCTATTTGGTGTTTTGGTGGGAAAATTTTGTGGGAGAATAATTATTGTGTAGCTGTATTGAAGATGTCGTTAATTGACGATTATATATTTTCAATATCTTCCATTTCTTATTTGATGATAATGGAACTTGAATAAATAGATCTCAGAGTAATAAAAATAATAATTTATATTTTTTAATATGTTCTTTTAATTTACTAATGATATTTTCCAAAATTATTTACTTTTGATGTTACTAAATCCTATCAAAACATTACTAGTGATATTACTATTTACTAGTTTTATTCTAAATCTAATTTTAATTAATACTATCGTGGTAATTGAGTACTGTCTAATTTCAATTATTACATAAGGTCGCTATAAAGAATTCAGAATATTATTTGTCATTACAAATGAGTAGATTATTGTATAAATTACATAATTAATATAAGGTCCATTCATTCTTTAATTAAAAATTTAATTTTCGTTGATTCTAATTTTAATAAATACTATCGTGGTAATTGAGTACTGTCTAATTTCAATTATTACATAAGGTCGCTATAAAGAATTCAGAATATTATTTGTCATTACAAATGAGTAGATTATTGAATAAATTACATAATTAATATAAGGTTCATTCATTCTTTAATTAAAAATTTAATTTTCGTTGATTCTAATTTTTATAAATACGATCGTGGTAATTGAGTACTGTCTAATTTCAATTATTACATAAGGTCGCTATAAAGAATTCAGAATATTATTTGTCATTACAAATGAGTAGATTATTGTATAAATTACATAATTAATATAAGGTTCATTCATTCTTTAATTAAAAATTTAATTTTCGTTGATTCTAATTTTTATAAATACGATCGTGGTAATTGAGTACTGTCTAATTTCAATTATTACATAAGGTCGCTATAAAGAATTCAGAATATTATTTGTCATTACAAATGAGTAGATTATTGTATAAATTACATAATTAATATAAGGTTCATTCATTCTTTAATTAAAAATTTAATTTTCGTTGATTCTAATTTTTATAAATACGATCGTGGTAATTGAGTACTGTCTAATTTCAATTATTACATAAGGTCGCTATAAAGAATTCAGAATATTATTTGTCATTACAAATGAGTAGATTATTGTATAAATTACATAATTAATATAAGGTTCATTCATTCTTTAATTAAAAATTTAATTTTCGTTGATTCTAATTTTAATAAATACTATCGTGGTAATTGAGTACTGTCTAATTTCAATTATTACATAAGGTTGCTATAAAGAATTCAGAATATTATTTGTCATTACAAATGAGTAGATTATTGTATAAATTACATAATTAATATAAGGTTCATTCATTCTTTAATTAAAAATTTAATTTTCGTTGATTCTAATTTTTATAAATACGATCGTGGTAATTGAGTACTGTCTAATTTCAATTATCACATAAGGTCGCTATAAAGAATTCAGAAAATTATTTGGCATTACAAATGAGTAGATTATTGTATAAATTACATAATTTATAAAAGAACCATTCATTCTTTAATTAAAAATTTAATTTTCGTTGATTGGAAAAATGCGTAACCGAAAAAATAACGTTAAAAATTATGACTTAAAAGTTACATGTACTCAACCATATTGGAAAAATACGTAAGTACTAATGATTTCAATTTTAGATCTTTAAATATAACAGAAAAAATTGTATAGTTTGTGATGTTATAAATAATAATTGTATCGTAAGTAATACGACAAACAAATGTTTTTCATTAAATATTAATAATAATTGTAACTGCAATACCGCAGGTGTAGTGTATCCTATACAATGTACATGTGGATTGCAATATATAGGAAAAACATATCAAATGTTAAAAACTAGTTTAGGCGACACATATATAATATACCGCATAATAGTCAAACTTTATTTCATAAACATATGAGATTAATAGGACATGATATTAAAAACTGTAAATTATTTATTTTAGAACATATTATCGAAGAAAACATTTCAATATTAAATCAAAAACTATTAGAAAAAGAAGATTTTTGGATTAAAACGCTTAATTCCATGTACCCATTAGGATTGAATGACGTGGTACAAGGAATTGGCAGAAGTAGTATAATACATAATAAACAACTATATTATAATAATCCGGTTAAACGCAAACCAAGAAGTCATGGTGATAAAAGGAATAGGAAAAATAGAGTAAAAAATATTAAAAAAGATAAGTATACAAATGAACAATTAGAAATATTAAAACAACTTTTAAGTGATAATAAGCTAAAAGATCTTTATGTAAATATAAGAAGTTTTTCTAAAGATATCATATGTTCAATAAATCAAAAATTAATTAACGACTATGATAGGCTAAGTGGTATAATAGACAGTTATTGTAATACAAAATACTATAACCTTACAATAAATGTTAATAGTAACAATAGAAAATATACATTAACCATAAACTTCATTAATAAATGTATAGATAACAAAAATATAGCCGGACTTTTAAATAATTCTAAAAGTAAAGAAATAATAGGGTAAGATTTAAGTAAATATTACCCTAAAATAAGGTATAAACTCCTACCACCATTAGGACGAAAAATTAGTAATTATAATAAAGAATTAAAATCAATATGTAACGATAATATTAGAAACATAATGGAAACAGAATGCAATTGTAAAAGTTTTAGTTTTGATAAAATAAATGAACATATATGTACCCATAATCTAGAATTAATTGAAAATTGTGAATTAAGAAAGCTGCTATCAAAAGGGTATAAATATAGATTAAATAATAACAACGACAAAAATAAAATTTACAATTCGTTATATAATAACTTAAATGATTACTTTAGTAAGCTGATTAATAGTGAAAGCTCGAATATATCTAAGATAAACATTTGGAAAGATTATATATTTGATAAAATTAAAAATAATATGAAAATAACAAACAATTATAAAAGAAAAGATAGAATTAATAACGATATGTATAAAGAACTTACTAAATTGAAGGATAACTATATAATAACAACTATTGATAAAGCTAGTAATAACTTTGTCTTCATATGAAAAAAGCTTTATTATGATATACTAATGAAAGAGGTTAATTCTAATGATTTAAATGTAAATCCAACATATGAACGTAGTGAGTTGAGTTTTGAAACAATTATTACAAGTCACTGTTCTATAATGGATAAAAAGGGTATAAAGGTTGAATTAGATAATAAAACTATACCTACATTATATCGGAATCCAAAATTACATAAAAATCCAATAAAGCATAGGTTCATATGTAGTGTGTTTAAATGTACATTAAAACCACTTTCTGTCTATATGAATAAAATACTTAAAGTAATTAAAGCACACTTTAAAAAATATTGCAAGGTAATCGAAATTAATACTGGTATAAAACACTATTTCAGTATTAATCCTACAAAAGAATTTTTAGAACAGACAAAAGGAATAAATTTTCAAAATAAAAATACATACGATTTTAGTACGCTTTATACAAATCTAGATTTAGTAGATATTAAAGAAGCGTTAGTAAAATTAATTAATCTTATATTTGGAAAAAGATATACGTATATATGTTATAATAATTATAACGCCTATATAAAAAAATTAAACCATCAAGTAAATATAAATATATGAATAAAATTGAATTAATAGAATCCTTAAATATTTTGATAAATCAAAATTATTTAAAAGTAGGGACATCTATATTTAGACAAGTAAAAGGTGTTCCAATAGGTGGTAATAGTAGCCCAATTATAGCTGACTTGTTTTTAAGCTTTACAGAATATGAATTTGTTCATAACTGTGTAAAAACTAAATCTAAACAATATAAATATATGAAATATATGTTTCGATACATTGATGATATATGTGTATTTAATTCTAATAATTTTTATTCAATTAGTGAGCACATTTATCCAGAAAGCCTTATTCTTAACAAAACTAATATTAATGATAAAGAAGGTGTATATCTAGATATTAACATTAAATTAACATTAACTAAAACTTATTTTAATTTATATCGTAAAGAAGAAATATTTAAATTTACAAGAAACATATTTTTGCATGAGCATTCATGCATACCATATAATATAAAATATAATACATTAAATAATGAAATTTTAAGAATTGCAACAATATGTAATGATATTGGCTTTCTTCAAAATCATTTAAATAATTTAATAGATACAAATTTTTAACTAGGTTACTATAAAAATAACATTAAGCAGAAAATAGTAAAATATATAAATCAACACAATAATATAAAGAATAAATTTAAACTCTTAAGTGGCAAATTTTTATGGATAATAAATAATATACTTTGTATTAGAATAAGATACTAGATAGTTATTTCAGAGGAAATACATCATTAGGCATGTATTTGGCCCCGCTGCTATGTTGGGTAGAGGAGTTAGGGGCCGAAACCTGATAGCATAGCAGTTCCTCCTGATGACCTCTAATTCTTATTCTGATACAACGTCTGTTATTTATTAGTCAATTCATAAAAATGACGTTTATTTTAAATTTCTATTTTTTATTTTTTAACTTGATTTAAATTATATAAAATCTTAAAACAATTATTTATTTTATTATTTAATCATTAAATTTTGATTTAGCATTATTATGTTTTGTTTATTTTATAATTATATAACAATACGTAGACTCAGTTAGCTGATTCTAATTTTTATAAATACTATCGTGGTTAATTGAGTACTGTCTAATTTCAATTATTACATAAGGTCGCTATAAAGAATTCAGAATATTATTTGTCATTACAAATGAGTAGATTATTGTATAAATTACATAATTAATATAAGGTCCATTCATTCTTTAATTAAAAATTTAATTTTCGTTGATTCTAATTTTAATAAATACTATCGTGGTAATTGAGTACTGTCTAATTTCAATTGTTACATAAGGTCGCTATAAAGAATTCAGAATATTATTTGTCATTACAAATGAGTAGATTATTGAATAAATTACATAATTAATATAAGGTTCATTCATTCTTTAATTAAAAATTTAATTTTCGTTGATTCTAATTTTTATAAATACGATCGTGGTAATTGAGTACTGTCTAATTTCAATTATTACATAAGGTCGCTATAAAGAATTCAGAATATTATTTGTCATTACAAATGAGTAGATTATTGTATAAATTACATAATTAATATAAGGTTCATTCATTCTTTAATTAAAAATTTAATTTTCGTTGATTCTAATTTTTATAAATACGATCGTGGTAATTGAGTACTGTCTAATTTCAATTATTACATAAGGTCGCTATAAAGAATTCAGAATATTATTTGTCATTACAAATGAGTAGATTATTGTATAAATTACATAATTAATATAAGGTTCATTCATTCTTTAATTAAAAATTTAATTTTCGTTGATTCTAATTTTTATAAATACGATCGTGGTAATTGAGTACTGTCTAATTTCAATTATTACATAAGGTCGCTATAAAGAATTCAGAATATTATTTGTCATTACAAATGAGTAGATTATTGTATAAATTACATAATTAATATAAGGTTCATTCATTCTTTAATTAAAAATTTAATTTTCGTTGATTCTAATTTTAATAAATACTATCGTGGTAATTGAGTACTGTCTAATTTCAATTATTACATAAGGTTGCTATAAAGAATTCAGAATATTATTTGTCATTACAAATGAGTAGATTATTGTATAAATTACATAATTAATATAAGGTTCATTCATTCTTTAATTAAAAATTTAATTTTCGTTGATTCTAATTTTTATAAATACGATCGTGGTAATTGAGTACTGTCTAATTTCAATTATCACATAAGGTCGCTATAAAGAATTCAGAAAATTATTTGGCATTACAAATGAGTAGATTATTGTATAAATTACATAATTTATAAAAGAACCATTCATTCTTTAATTAAAAATTTAATTTTCGTTGATTGGAAAAATGCGTAACCGAAAAAATAACGTTAAAATTATGACTTAAAAGTTACATGTACTCAACCATATTGGAAAAATACGTAAGTACTTATGATTTCAATTTTAGATCTTTAAATATAACAGAAAAAATTGTATAGTTTGTGATGTTATAAATAATAATTGTATCGTAAGTAATACGACAAACAAATGTTTTTCATTAAATATTAATAATAATTGTAACTGCAATACCGCAGGTGTAGTGTATCTAATACAATGTACATGTGGATTGCAATATATAGGAAAAACATATCAAATGTTAAAAACTAGGTTTAGGCAACACATATATAATATACAGCATAATAGTCAAACTATATTTCATAAACATATGAGATTAATAGGACATGATATTAAAAACTGTAAATTATTTATTTTAGAACATATTATTTGGCATTACAAATGAGTAGATTATTGTATGAATTACATAATCAATTAACATCCTTACATTTCACAAATTTCTTAATTCAAAAGTTTTTTCATTCTTTTTAATATAAAAACAAATATTTGATTAATGCCGTTTGAATGCAGCAAGAATGCAAATGAAGATTGGGTGTAAGGATGTTATAATCATAACCATTCGTTCTTTAATTAAAAATTTAATTTCCGTTGATTCTAATTTTAATAAATACCTTAGTGGTAATTGAGTACTGTCTAATTTCAATTATCACATAAGGTCGCTATAAAGAATTCAGAATATTATTCTAGTCGCTATAATGAGTAGATTATTGTATTCTTTAATTATTCTTTAATTTTTATTCATTCTTTAATTAAAAATTTAATTTTCGTTAGCACACTGATGACACGACTAATAAACATTCCTAAGCATTATAATTAATTAGAACAAACACATGTTCCACGCTAGAGTTTATTACGCTTTATCGCCTTAAGTTTCTATGATTCAAAGGTTTATCCTAGAAATATCATTAATTAAAAATAATATAAGTAACACAAATGACATAAAATTAATGTGGAGGGTTTACATTAAATCTTACGCAATTATTACAAGTCCAAGTTATAATAAAATTTGCTTATTTAGTTCAAGTAATATAAATATTATACTGACTTTCTCCATATTGAAATGTAACTTTTGTCTTTTAAATTAAAGCTTATACACTTAAACCTAAAATATGTAACTAAACTAAGTCAATCTTTTAGCGCCAAATAGCAAATATTTATGTGATAAAAACAAAACGTTATATTTCATAAATATTCTTATCTTTAACATATTATCTCAGTGATTAGAAATGAAGCGTATAATTAAACTAGTGCTTAATATTTTAAATAAACAATATAAATTTAAGAATATTTTTCTTATTTTATGTGAATTTATCAGGAATGTTATTATGTCATAATATATTATTCATAATATATTATGAATAATAATATAAAATTTATTAGAGTTAAGATTGGTGGTTTTTATAATGAACTACAATGTTAGATACTATTCATCAAGCTAGCATAGCAGTAGGTCCAAATACATGCTAACGATGAATTTCTTCTGAATTATGGGGTTATCTAGACTTTGGTTTTAAATTGCGATAGACGCCCCATGGATTCTGACGAATTTTAGAGGAGACCTATAGACTTTAAAGATAGTTGAAAGAGTGAGGTAAACGATTGAAATGGGAGTGTAAAAATATTCATAGAGAATACATGTTTAGTGTCTAAATTGATTATGATGACTTGACAATTACCAAATCGACATTAAAATCTCTTAACATTACTTATCCAAAACCATAAACACATAAACTTGAAGACGCCAAGATCTTATACTCAATCTTCTTTTGCATTCTTGCTGCATTCAAACGGCATCAATCAAATATTTGTTTTTATTTTAAAAAGAATGAAAAAAATTTTGAATAAGAAATTTGTGAAAAGTAAGGATGTTATACCGCTCTGCGCTTTAATACTAAACATGTCTGCAAACTAGTGTACAAATATCGTTACGAATCGGTTGTCACACGATATAATGAATTTCATCATCCTAAGCCGAAGTTAGTATGCATAGGATCGTCAGGGAGCGGACAATGAGCACTATCGTTTCAACATGCTGTAATACTTTGATGGTCTATATGTAATCCAGCTAGTCGTTGAATAATTGGACGAAACTCTCCTGTAAATCATTAGACTCCGGTTTATTACTTTTGATTGGACAAAACTTTCCTTGGAATCTTTAGACACCTGTCTATTACTTTTTGAAATATATATCCAGAGCAAGTTATTTAACCTGTGAAATGTAAGAAGGTTATACTGCTATATGCTTCAATCTTAAACATGCGTCTGCAAACTTGTGTACAAATATCGTTACGAACTAGTTGCAACACGATCTAATCACTAACATGATGATGGCCCGATTTTATTACTTAGTTGATCTTCAATATACGCGTAGGTGTGACAGTACGGGATATTTTTCTGTTTCCCGTTCATCCATATACATGTTTGCTAAACTTGTACATTGCTACTCCGTTGATTTGATCGAATATGTTCTTTTCAAAAATAAATTCTGACTTTTCAGTGCACTGTGAAACTAAAATTAATGTAAACTAAACTAAAATAACTATGTCCACTCAAAAAAATTATCCGAAAGTTTTATCCAATACATGTGATAATCCGAAACTTACTGGCGTTAAGTAAATGATGTGTTTATGGATTTCGGCATGTATCTAAATGAGGTATCTTCCCTAAACGTGCTTAATAATAAAGTTCCGGTCATCCAATGGTATGTGAAACTAGAATTCTGCAAACAATCAATCGCATTTTCGATCTGCTGGTTAGATTTGAAAATAATATCATAACTGAAATATATCGCAAACAGAATATTTCGTGGAATCCGCATCTCTAGTCTACTCATATACCATACATATATAAGATTTCCGCAGCCTCTTCGTTATTGCTAAGGTCATTGCTAATTTGCTAAGAGAAGTGTAAACGGATGACTGTAAGATCTATAAAGTACATAAATTACTATCCATGATATTAATTTATCATGAGCATAAATGCTCACTTATAAATTTTGTAAATTTTACATCTCATCTTTGAAATGTCCACACTTTTATTACCAACAGTATTTATAAAATGATTTTGAAAAAAGTCAATATCGTTACAAATTATGCAAATCTTAGAATTTCTTTATTTAATGTATTATATTTTATATGAAAATCTCAGAATTTTCTAAGACTTATTTTCTAAGACTTATTTTCTAAGACTTATTTTCTAAGACTTATTTTCTAAGATTTACTTAAATCAATTTCGCTGTCAATTTCATTTGTCGATGATATTGTCAATTTCATTGACAATATTTACAAAATTTTATATTTTCCCGTTCTTGTTTTTTATAAAATACACACTATAATATGGACTAGCTTATTTTACAATATAACACTTCATTTTTTTGAGATAAATTCAATTAATTGACACTAATTGTAATTACCGCGTTAATAAGCTACTTAAGTAAACAGCCGCGTAAGTATGCTCTGTATGTATTTGGTGTTAGTATGTATTAGTGTGTATTAGTATGTATTTGGTGTTGATGGTTTGATTAAACGAGGCCAAAGCCTGATAACATATCATTTCCTTCTGATGACTTCCAATCCTTATTACGATAAATTGTCTGTTATTTATTTGTCAAAGCAAAATTTGGATTTTATGTACAATTTTATTGCTTGAAAATATTATAATTATTTAAATAATTAGTTAAAAAAATTGGACAAAATTGTCTTGGATAAAAATTTACCTTGATTATAAACACTTAAAACCAGCATATAATTTAAAAATATCTCTATTAACAGCAGCTTAAGAGCGCACGAATCCGTCTAAGGGCGGTCATTATTATTAATATAATAATTTTAACGAATCTGGTTGCAATCTGAATATTCTTGAATTTTAAATATATACATACACTCGTTATGCTCGCTGATGAAACCAAGTAGTCATCCCGGGATACAAAAGATCTGAAGATTTAATCGCTGGGAACATTTCTTTAGAGAAAAATCGAAACTGTCGTTTGAAAATACAATGCGAAGTGCGGCAAGGTCTCCATCGTCTCGTTTCGCTCGCCAATCACTCTAATGTATTATATCTTAAATGAAAATCTCAGAATTTTCTAAGACAATTTAGATATTAAATTATATTTAACAGTAATATATATAGTTGTAACTAACAAGTAAACGGGGGAAACGGACATAACTGGGTATTGGAAACCATCACAGTCCATCAGTAATCAAATCCCTAGACCGGTTTCTGCTTATTGAGCTTCATCAGTAGGGTCCAGATTTTAAGAGTGTTCAGAGATCCTCCACCACAGTTTAGAAGGGTTCATCACAAGGATGATTATTACAACAAGACCTTCAAGTCAACAGGCAGAAACCGGTCTAGGGATTTGATTACTGATTGACTGTGATGGTTTCCAATACCCAGTTATGTCCGTTTCCCCCGTTTATTTATTAGTAACAACTATAATGCCGTATCGCTCTGCGATCCGGGGGCAGGCTGCAAAAATATTAATGTAATATACTGCCGAATCACTTTTGTGATCGCCTGTTGACTTGAAGGTCGTGTTGTAATAATCATCCTTGTGATGAACCCTTCTAAACTGTGGTGAAGGATCTCTGAAGACTCTTAAAATCTAGACCCTACTGATGAAGCTCAATAAGCAGAAACCGGTCTAGGGATTTGATTACTGATGGACTGTGATGGTTTCCAATACCCAGTTATGTCCGTTTCCCCCGTTTACTTATTAGTACCAATTATAATGCCGTATCGCTCTGCGATCCAGGGGCAGGCTGCAAAAATATTTATGTAATATACTGCCGAATCACTTTTGTGATCGACTGTTGACTTGAAGGTCGTGTTGTAATAATCATCCTTGTGATGAACCCTTCTAAACTGTGGTGAAGGATCTCTGAACACACTTAAAATCTGGACCCTACTGATGAAGCTCAATAAGCAGAAACCGGTCTAGGGATTTGATTACTGATGAACTGTGATGGTTTCCAATACCCAGTTATGTCCGTTTCCCCAGTTTACTTATTAGTAACAGCTATAATGCCGTATAACTCTGCAATCCGGGGCAGGCTGCAAAAATATTTATGTAATATACTGCCGAATCACTTTTGTGATCGCCTGTTGACTTGAAGGTCGTGTTGTAATAATCATCCTTGTGATGAACCCTTCTAAACTGTGGTGAAGGATCTCTGAACACTCTTAAAATATGGACCCTACTGATAAAGCTCAATAAGCAGAAACCGGTCTAGGGATTTGATTACTGATGGACTGTGATGGTTTCCAATACCCAGTTATGTCCGTTTCCCCCGTTTACTTATTAGTAACAACTATAATGCCGTATCTCTCTGCGATCCGGGGCAGGCTGCAAAAATATTTATGTAATATATATATATATATATATATATATATATATATATATATATATATATATATATATATATATATATATATATATATATATATTGTTACGGCATATTCTAATCGGTGTGACTCAGGATTGATAAAATCAATTCTTTCCATATATAAATGTAGATATTAACTAACCGAGCCAAATCAAAAACAAAATGACAAAATGTATATTTTTTAAAGCTTTCGGCGTGAGCCTTCTTCAGTAATTTACTAATCTAAAATACTCAAACCAAGCACACAGCCAAAACTGCATAAATTTGTAATTGTGATCGAACAATCTAGAACATTCTAAGAACATACCTATAGTCTAAATGTGTGCTCAGTATTTAAGCTGAGATCTGTCATAAGTTGACCTATCCAGTAGTTCTCTGTGTTTTTGCGAGTAATATCGTTACTGATTTGTGCAATTAGTGTGGTATTCATTACATGATCTGGATTTTGAATAATATGTCTTACCGCTCCATCATTGTTTAGCCTTTTAGCAGCTATATCAGATCGTCTATTGTTAGCACGTATATTAAAAGTAGATCCAGTTTGCCCAACGTATTGTGCTTCACAGTTGGCACATTCATGTAAGTATATTGAACCTCTGGTTTTGCAATTTAGCATTCCTTTGACTTTATATGTTGAGTGAGTTATGGCACTAGTGAACGTCGACTTATTGCTCATTTGTTTGCAACATTTACATCTTGCCCCACCACATGGGCCACTTTGGTTACCTAGTTTCCGTGATCTATGTTTTATCATATCATTGATTGATTTTCCTGCGCGATATGTAATGCATGGATTAAGTATGTTATATCGAAGTTGTTTTGGAATATTTTGGATGACGATATTTAAATCTTTTTGAAGATTCATTAGAGCGGGATGAAATGTGATGGCAGCAAATAAACGATTTGTTGTTTTATTTGACATAGCTTTTCCTTTTAATAGTGTTTGCTGTGACATTTCCATAATTTCTCTATATTGTCTCCTCACAAGACGATTGTTGTATCCTCTATTTTTGAATTCCTGACACATTATATTCGATTGTTTATAGAATTCATTGTTGGTTGAACATATCTTTTTTATACGTATTAGCTCATTACGAATGAGTAATCGTTTTATTTTGGGAGCATGTGCGCTACTAGCATGTATTAATGATTTTCCTCCTTCAAATTTACGGTGCAAGGTTGTTTGCCAGACATTATTATTGTCTATGTACATTTCAACATCCAAGAATCTCACACGACCATTTATAGGTTTTTCCTCAACAAACTGTAATTCGCTAAATTCATTCAGTGCTTGAATAAATGCATCCAACATTGGCCGTCCATGTTCCCATATCAAAAACACGTCATCTATATATCTAAACCATGCTGATGGTAGAAGTTGTTGTGTCGTAAAAAACTGTTCTTCTATGCTCGCTACATATAAACCAGCATATGCAGATGCGATAGGACTTCCCATAGCCGTTCCTTGGATTTGCTTGTATAGTTTGTCTTGAAATTTAAACACGTTCGAGCGTAGTACAATTGATATAAGTTCCCTGATTCTATATATTTCACTATGTTCATATAGAATATATATATATATATATATATATATATATATATATATATATATATATATATATATATATATATATATATATATATATATATATATATATATATATATATGTAGATATTAACTAACCGAGCCAAATCAAAAACAAAATGACAAAATGTATATTTTTTAAAGCTTTCGGCGTGAGCCTTCTTCAGTAATTTACTAATCTAAAATACTCAAACCAAGCACACAGCCAAAACTGCATAAATTTGTAATTGTGATCGAACATTCTAGAACATTCTAAGAACATACCTATAGTCTAAATGTGTGCTCAGTATTTAAGCTGAGATCTGTCATAAGTTGACCTATCCAGTAGTTCTCTGTGTTTTTGCGAGTAATATCGTTACTGATTTGTGCAATTAGTGTCGTATTCATTACATGATCTGGATTTTGAATAATATGTCTTACCGCTCCATCATTGTTTAGCCTTTTAGCAGCTATATCAGATCGTCTATTGTTAGCACGTATATTAAAAGTAGATCCAGTTTGCCCAACGTATTGTGCTTCACAGTTGGCACATTCATGTAAGTATATTGAACCTCTGGTTTTGCAATTTAGCATTCCTTTGACTTTATATGTTGAGTAAGTTATGGCACTAGTGAACGTCGACTTATTGCTCATTTGTTTGCAACATTTACATCTTGTCCCACCACATGGGCCACTTTGGTTACCTAGTTTCCGTGATCTATGTTTTATCATATCATTGATTGATTTTCCTGCGCGATACGTAATGCATGGATTAAGTATGTTATATCGAAGTTGTTTTGGAATATTTTGGATGACGATATTTAAATCTTTTTGAAGATTCATTAGAGCGGGATGAAATGTGATGGCAGCAAATAAACGATTTGTTGTTTTATTTGACATAGCTTTTCCTTTTAATAGTGTTTGCTGTGACATTTCCATAATTTCTCTATATTGTCTCCTCACAAGACGATTGTTGTATCCTCTATTTTTGAATTCCTGACACATTATATTCGATTGTTTATAGAATTCATTGTTGGTTGAACATATCTTTTTTATACGTATTAGCTCATTACGAATGAGTAATCGTTTTATTTTGGGAGCATGTGCGCTACTAGCATGTATTAATGATTTTCCTCCTTCAAATTTACGGTGCAAGGTTGTTTGCCAGACATTATTATTGTCTATGTACATTTCAACATCCAAGAATGTCACACGACCATTTATAGGTTTTTCCTCAACAAACTGTAATTCGCTAAATTCTTTCAGTGCTTGAATAAATGCATCCAACATTGGCCGTCCATGTTCCCATATCAAAAACACGTCATCTATATATCTAAACCATGCTGATGGTAGAAGTTGTTGTGTCGTAAAAAACTGTTCTTCTATGCTCGCTACATATAAACCAGCATATGCAGGTGCGATAGGACTTCCCATAGCCGTTCCTTGGATTTGCTTGTATAGTTTGTCTTGAAATTTAAACACGTTCGAGCTTAGTACAATTGATATAAGTTCCCTGATTCTATATATTTCACTAGGTTCATATCCAAATTTTTCCAATTGCTGTGTGACCCCTTCGATACCTGGAAGTTCACTTATAGATGTATATAACGATTCAATGTCAAGAGTGGTAACAATAGAGTTACTAGAGATTGATTGCTTCATATTATTGAATTTCCGTAGGAAGTCATCTGTACTTGTCAGGTGAGATGCTGTATTCACCAATGCTGGATGGATTTTTTGATGTAGATATTTGGCCAATTTATAACTTGCAGTACCACAATTGCTAATAATAGGACGTGCCGGGCAAGGAGTTAACTTTTTGTGTATTTTTGGTAGAAAATACAGATTGCCTTCATTAAATGTTTATGGAATAAGTCTTTTAACAACGTCTTTATCGTGGATGTGTTGCTTTATTGCATGATACACAGATTCCATACATGTTTTCATTTCATCCATATCTATCTGAACATACGAATCAGATGATAGTTGCCGTTGAGCTTCCAAATCATGATCCGATTTTCCCCAAATCACTATCTTACTTCCCTTGTCTGCTTTTCTAATGATGATAGAATCGTTTTCTGACAGTTCCTTCAATGCAATTTTCTTTTCTTTACTAATATTGTTTCGAACATTCATAATATTTGGCGGTATTTTGATATATTTTTGAATTAAATCATTTGTTGTTATTATCTTCTTAATTACAGTGTTTTCTTGTACAGTTTCTGGTATTAATCTATAGATAATTTGTTTCACATCACCAATTAACTGTGAGCGATTGAACTCTTTTTGCGATGGAACGAAAGACAAACCAAAAGATAAAGCTTCCATTTGCTTATTTGTTAGATTAACATTGGATATATTAATAATATTATCTGTGTTCATAGATTTATTTTTCTTCCACCTGAAAATAGGTTTGAAATATCGGCAATAATTTGGTAGAATATTTTCTAATTCCCATGTCTCTATGTATCGATTTGATAGTTTAGAAAGCTTATTGCATTTCACTTTTATTAATTGTTTGTACTCCATAGTCAATAAGGTAGGTTTATTGGAATTGTGATCTGTTCTTGAGCGCGCATATGCTGTACGATAAAATTCTCTTAAAATGGCAGTGCATTCGATTTCACAACGTTTTAGAGCTTTCTTCCATCTATTTTCAAGTTTCTCCATTATATGATTTTCAACTAAAGAACGATTAATTTGCATTTGTTTGTTCAAACGTAAACCCTTAGGCGTTAAGTTATTTCTTTGGCAAAAAGTCAGGAATTGGTAGTGTGCAAGTATGTGAGTAACAGTTTTAGTTTTAGTTGTCATTTCGCTATTGCCCACCGAGATTGAATGATCAATTCTTGCAATATTTGTTACGGCATATTCTAATCGGTGTGACTCAGGATTGATAAAATCAATTCTTTCCATATATAAATGTAGATATTAACTAACCGAGCCAAATCAAAAACAAAATGACAAAATGTATATTTTTTAAAGCTTTCGGCGTGAGCCTTCTTCAGTAATTTACTAATCTAAAATACTCAAACCAAGCACACAGCCAAAACTGCATAAATTTGTAATTGTGATCGAACATTCTAGAACATTCTAAGAACATACCTATAGTCTAAATGTGTGCTCAGTATTTAAGCTGAGATCTGTCATAAGTTGACCTATCCAGTAGTTCTCTGTGTTTTTGCGAGTAATATCGTTACTGATTTGTGCAATTAGTGTCGTATTCATTACATGATCTGGATTTTGAATAATATGTCTTACCGCTCCATCATTGTTTAGCCTTTTAGCAGCTATATCAGATCGTCTATTGTTAGCACGTATATTAAAAGTAGATCCAGTTTGCCCAACGTATTGTGCTTCACAGTTGGCACATTCATGTAAGTATATTGAACCTCTGGTTTTGCAATTTAGCATTCCTTTGACTTTATATGTTAAGTAAGTTATGGCACTAGTGAACGTCGACTTATTGCTCATTTGTTTGCAACATTTACATCTTGCCCCACCACATGGGCCACTTTGGTTACCTAGTTTCCGTGATCTATGTTTTATCATATCATTGATTGATTTTCCTGCGCGATACGTAATGCATGGATTAAGTATGTTATATCGAAGTTGTTTTGGAATATTTTGGATGACGATATTTAAATCTTTTTGAAGATTCATTAGAGCGGGATGAAATGTGATGGCAGCAAATAAACGATTTGTTGTTTTATTTGACATAGCTTTTCCTTTTAATAGTGTTTGCTGTGACATTTTCATAATTTCTCTATATTGTCTCCTCACAAGACGATTGTTGTATCCTCTATTTTTGAATTCCTGACACATTATATTCGATTGTTTATAGAATTCATTGTTGGTTGAACATATCTTTTTTATACGTATTAGCTCATTACGAATGAGTAATCGTTTTATTTTGGGAGCATGTGCGCTACTAGCATGTATTAATGATTTTCCTCCTTCAAATTTACGGTGCAAGGTTGTTTGCCAGACATTATTATTGTCTATGTACATTTCAACATCCAAGAATCTCACACGACCATTTATAGGTTTTTCCTCAACAAACTGTAATTCGCTAAATTCATTCAGTGCTTGAATAAATGCATCCAACATTGGCCGTCCATGTTCCCATATCAAAAACACGTCATCTATATATCTAAACCATGCTGATGGTAGAAGTTGTTGTGTCGTAAAAAACTGTTCTTCTATGCTCGCTACATATAAACCAGCATATGCAGATGCGATAGGACTTCCCATAGCCGTTCCTTGGATTTGCTTGTATAGTTTGTCTTGAAATTTAAACACGTTCGAGCGTAGTACAATTGATATAAGTTCCCTGATTCTATATATTTCACTATGTTCATATAGAATATATATATATATATATATATATATATATATATGTAGATATTAACTAACCGAGCCAAATCAAAAACAAAATGACAAAATGTATATTTTTTAAAGCTTTCGGCGTGAGCCTTCTTCAGTAATTTACTAATCTAAAATACTCAAACCAAGCACACAGCCAAAACTGCATAAATTTGTAATTGTGATCGAACATTCTAGAACATTCTAAGAACATACCTATAGTCTAAATGTGTGCTCAGTATTTAAGCTGAGATCTGTCATAAGTTGACCTATCCAGTAGTTCTCTGTGTTTTTGCGAGTAATATCGTTACTGATTTGTGCAATTAGTGTCGTATTCATTACATGATCTGGATTTTGAATAATATGTCTTACCGCTCCATCATTGTTTAGCCTTTTAGCAGCTATATCAGATCGTCTATTGTTAGCACGTATATTAAAAGTAGATCCAGTTTGCCCAACGTATTGTGCTTCACAGTTG
>WNNJ02001864.1:0-64938 GCA_012934845.2 Pomphorhynchus laevis
TACCTGATTTATTTCAAAAATTACATTCAAGGAATCCCGCAAATGGGCTCATTTAAAACAAACAAAATTAAAATAAGTATTCATTTGATGCAATCACCGTCTCCGTATTGGAATGTTGCCAGAATGGCGCAGGATCTCTTTTTTATCTGCTATTTTTCTAGCTAAGTTCTTCAGCAAAGCAGACGCTGCCGGTCCAATAGCGCCGTTGGTCGAAACTACGAATGGAGAAAAGGATGCATTTTCAATATCAATAATTCGTTCTTCGTATTTCGCTCGCTTTCTGCTTTCGTGATATTCAAATGCAGCGGATGGTGACTTAATGGTATAGGATGGTACAAGATTATTGAAGATACAAACGTCGATGAACGTTCGCTCCATCCTAGTTCCAAAAAGTCCATTGCACACAATATCTGCTCGAGCTTCAGGTTTGCGAGTTGTCGTACTGTTCAAAAAGTTGTAGCATTCAGGTACTGCTGACAGGCACGGTTCCAAGGCAACACAGCTACATGCAGTGGACAAATATCTAGATAATGTATCTCGTATCTTGTTATGTCTAATTATTGTCAAGGCACCCCTACAACACGATGACGCATGACAGCAAGACATTTCTGATCCACAAATGCATATACCCAATATGTCGTTTGGAGTCCATCCATACCGTGCTGCGACAGCATCTTGAAATTCATGATGTGACAGGTGGAATGATTTAAACGATAGTGGACGGATTGTTAACCAGCTGGATGCGCCCTTCAAACTAGCGTACTGTAAAATATTTTCCGCATCCTCGAATAACCTGACGATATCAGCTCTTTTGGCTATGGCAGTGACTAAGTTTGTGCTGGTTATAAGTCTTCGGGCCTCATGTTGGGCATCAATTAATTCAGAAAAACTCAAATCTTTTGAGTAGGTGTACGTTAAAATTCTTGACGACTCAAACTGCGATACTGCTTCCACGATAGGACTTCTGATGCCAAGACCACCAACGGACGTTGGTAATGCAATAACTTGCTTCTGCATGTCAGATAGTTCGGTGTTGACAAGTATTTGTACAAATTGCCCATAAATCTCATCGTGTAATGGTTGCATGCTTTCAGGAGTGATTTTGGTCAAGCTTGAAAGGTGTATCCACTTTGATTGGGCTCCATATACGAATGCAGAAAAAGCCGAGTGTATATCAAACCTAGCAGCGTCAGTCAGCTTAGTGATAAGAGAGATAGACTTTGAAATCCAGCTGTGTACATCAGATTGTTTATATGATGATGAACCAATTGAAGAACCAAGGATAACCAACCCATCTGTCACGACTTCTATGCTCGTTCCTGTAAACGCTGACTTTAAGAGATCTTCATTATTAGGATATATCAACAGCTTCAACTTTCCTGGATTTACAATATAGCCGTAGTGGGGACCGTTGTCTGCAAGCCATTCCCACGCCTTGTGCAGTGTAGATACGCAACCAACAAATGAAGCATCATCCGCATACCATCTCTAGAAAAGGCCGGGAACCGAGGCTTGTAGACGATGAATACGCACCAACGAAGATACGGCAAAAGCCGCCATTGCCAAAGGGTCCCCTTGTGTTAGGCCTTCTTGTGCCATGATAATATCGCCTTCCCCGATAAGCTGCGTATTATGTGAATATGTATTGTAAAGTGGCACAGATAAAGCTGGACATAACATCCCAACATTTTGCCAGCAATAGTTTCCTATTGGCACAATTGAAAGCATTCGCTGCATCGATAGCAAGTAAGCCAACCATATTGCTTCACGAGAATTCACTGTTTATGCTACGAATCGCATATTCAATACCTGTCTGCTGACCGGCACAAAGTTGCATAACGCCTGCTACTGCTTGCAATTTTGGGGAAGCAACTTTGAGAATAACCTTACCAATCAATCGTCGGACGACCTCGCCAACTCCTATTGGCCTAATCCCTGGTTTTTTTATTGAGTGCGATTATTCTGCTGGCAGTGAATGCCTCCATATGGGTGGGGTTTATTGCTTCTGTGGCAATTTTATAAGCCATGCCAGCTAAAACATCGGAAAGACGCTGAGAGTGTCTTGAAACTGCTCAATAACGTTTTCATTATAACAGCAGTCATTCCGGATGGACCCGCACCGCCTTGTAATTTTTTAGCAGCTTTTATTATCCTGGTTCTATCAATAGCTGTGTATTTCAACTGGGTGGTGAGAAATACTCCCACTGAGACTATTTTCTTGGAGAACGACCACTTCCACGTCTCTGGCAGCGGGATGAAGATCTAGCGGAATATTCTTAATCGTCTGTCCATTCAGTTCGTCGTTCATCTTGAACAAGGCTGGTTCGTCAGAATCTTTTATGGTAATACTATTAAGCGCACCTCTTGTGTTTCCGGATTGCATGAGCCGAGAAAATGACTTTAAGCAGTCATTGTGCTTCGTACGTGGTTTTCTAGTCTGAGCATTCACGGCATTTTGAAGAATACCTTCATCTAGCAAGACTATGAAATCACCTTTCTGCCATGCATCCAAGAGTCTTTCAAGAGCCTTTGGCAACGCGGCTGTTTTTCTCGTCGGTAATTTTTGGAGTAATAGCTGACACATTACAGCTGCCTCATTCAATGCAGTTAGTTGTCCAGGATGGTTGTTAGTGAATTTGCTGTAAGCCGAAGTCAAAAGGTCCACGAACCTATTACTGTCATCACAAATTGGGGGATGAAAGAGGTTTGGTCTCCATGTTCTAATTTCGTCATAAATTGTTGATATGGTTGGTAGATGAAGAAGATATGTTATTTTGCGGTTTGTTAGGAGCTGCTGTAATCTGAACGCTTGACAACAGTTGATTAATGTCGTCGCAATAAACTCATTGGTGCGTGCATTTTGTCTCTCCATATTGATAGAAGGGCTGTTGTTTGAGCAATTAGGCGCTGCACAGTTCGTACAATGCTTGTTAGCCTTGCGACACCGACAAACCTTGCAAACAGCGTTCGGGCCATTACAACCGCAACATCTAGGAAGTACTGATGGCACGCCCTTTGGCATATTTTCAAGTTGTAGTTTGTGTTGTGTCAAGCTGGACGATTGTATGTTAATTTATTGTGTGTTTTGAGGATTGTATGTTATTTTTTGTGTATTTAAGCTTGTAAGATGTTTGTAATCAAGAAAGTTTTTACATATAATTACAATATAATTATAATAACAATTTTATTTCATTATCGTCATATTTGTGCGTTAACGCACAAATTTTAATTATTAAAATTTAATAATTAAAATTATTAATTATTAATTACTACTTTGCCACATTAAATTCAGTTAAATTTTCAAAATACTGATATACGCAGGAATTTGATTCCTTAAAGAAATGGAACAGATCCAATTAGCTTAGTCAAATATGGTGATGGTCATGTTTAGTTAATCAACGGTTGAGATGATACATCATATTGCAACTAATCAAATCAGCTAACTGAGTCTACTATGTAATCAGGTTTCGGTCCCTATTCCTCGACCCAACACAGGAGCGGGACAAATATGTGCTAATGACATATTTCATCTGATGAAATTTGATTATCTAGTATTATATTATAATACAAAGTATATTATTTATTATCCATATAAATTTTCCGCAAATACTTTTCCTTAATTTATTGATTTCAATTAATTCTAGATTATGGGTACATATATGTTCATTTATTTTATCAAATTAAGACTTTTGCAATCGCATTCTGTTTCTATGATGCTTCTAATATTATCGTTACATATTGATTTCAATTTTTTATTACAATTACAAATATTTCGTCCTAATGGTGGTAGGAGTTTATACCTTATTTTAGGAATATATTTACTTAAATCTGACCCTATTATTTCTTTACTTTTAGGATTATTTAACAGTCTACCTATATTTATGTTATCTATACATTTATTAATGAAGTTCATGGTTAATGTATATTTTCTATTGTTATTATTAACATTTATTGTACGATTATAGTATTTTGTATTACAATAACTGTCTATTATACAACTTAGCCCATCATATTCGTTAATTAATTTTTGATTTATTTAACATATGATATCTTTAGAAAAACTTCTTATATTTACATAAAGATCTTTTAGCTTATTATCTCTTAAAACTTGTTTTAACATTTTTAATTGTTCATTTATATACATATCTTTTTTAATATTTTTAACTCTATTTTTCCTATTCCTTTTATCACCATGACTTCTTGGTTTGCGTTTAACCGGATTATTATAATATAGTTGTTTATTATGTATTATACTACTTCTGCCAATTCCTTGTACCACGTCATTTAATCCTAATGGGTACATGGAATTAAGCGTTTTAATCCAAAAATCTTCTTTTTCTAATAGGTTTTTGATTTAATATTGAAATGTTTTCTTCGATAATATGTTCTAAAATAAATAATTTACAATATCCTATATC
This sequence comes from Pomphorhynchus laevis, assembly GCA_012934845.2. Lineage (NCBI taxonomy): Eukaryota > Metazoa > Acanthocephala > Palaeacanthocephala > Echinorhynchida > Pomphorhynchidae > Pomphorhynchus > Pomphorhynchus laevis. Next base: position 4,419 of record WNNJ02001864.1, read on the forward strand.
ATGTCCTATTAATCTCATATGTTTATGAAATATAGTGGGACTATAATGCTGTATATTATATGTGTGGCCTAAACCTAGTTTTTAACATTTGATATGTTTTCCTATATATTGCAATCCACATGTACATTGTATTCGATACACTACACCTGCGGTATTGCAGTTACAAGTATTATTAATATTTAATGAAAAACATTTGATTGTCGTATTACTTACGATACAATTATTATTATTTATAACATCACAAACTATACAATTTTTTCTGTTACATTTAAAAGATCTAAAACTGAAATCATTAGTACTTACGTATTTTTCCAATATGGTTGAGTACATGTAACTTTTGTTAAGTCATAATTTTTAACGTTGCTTTTTCGGTGTCGCCACCTAGTTTAGTCGACTCAGACTAAACTTACAACGGGCCATCCAGCAGCATCTGACGTTTCGCAAAACACTCAGCTTGCCATGAAGCAACAATTTGCACTATTTTGCGGCGGCGCCAAATTTGTGATGGTGCGATTTGTGTTAAGACAGCGACCTTTATCGAATATAAATGTCCTTGTATCGAATATAAATACATTTTTCGAATTTGGAGTGAAAAAGTGACTGACGGAGGATCAAACAATTCGAAAACCAACGAAATTCAACGATTTTGTAATGAATTCAAGCAAATCTTCAGGTAAAATCGTGAATAACGAAGACTTCAAGGTTAGTAATTTGGTTCCTTTGTTTACTAAAGAGGCAGGGATACTCCTACAAACAGAAACTTCAAAACCTGGCAATTATCACTTTTTCTAAGCCTCTTGTGAGGCTTATTATTGATAGCGGCTACGACATGGTACTTGGTGACTTCAACGACAGAACTAGTCGTTGAATTAATGTAGCACTCCGCAGAGCTAAGAACGGTTATATTATTCACAAACCGCCGTCTACCACCTTTCATTGCACATCAACGAATTCACTCCTCGACTTATTACTGCTCCATGAGAGTTGGTTGTTAAAACGCTTCTGTACAGAGCAGTCGCGACAACATCTGTCCACCTCTCACGATCTAATTCGCTGGCGGATAGAAGAGGATATGCTGCTTAGTAGAAGATTCCACTTTGATACGATCAGTGGCTTTCTTTCAGGCAGCTATCCAACGCTTCCCCCGAATCGGTAAAAAGGTCGCATTTTCAGTCCCACTCTGACAAAACTCAAGATCCTAGCTAAACTACTGAATCTCCCTAATATCTCTTCTTCCGCCAGACAGATCCTCTCGAATGAATACAGGCGCACCAGATATTGTAGGGATTGGGCGAGTATTGCTCGTCTTAACCCACTCAGTGTTTCTTTTGGAAGATATTCAAGAAGGAGAAGTTTGTTTGTTGGAAGGATAGGGATTTGGGTTGGATCGGTAGTAAAGGCCTTGATAAAGTTTTGGAGGAGTCACTAGTCCTACACAATTATGGATACACGCAATCACCGCAACTATCCCGCCCTAGAGAGACTTCAGGAATAGAGACCTATCTGTCACAGATATTCTCGACGCCTGGAGGGCCTCTTCCGGGCACCTCCAAATCCCTCGCTCCACTCTCTTCCGTGTCTGTCAGCTTTCGACAGCCGATCAAAGAAAAGAGGTAACCGTCATAATGCTATTAGCCACCCCATCCGATGTGGCCGGCATCAATATTAGCAAAAGAATTTTTACTCCTAAAAAGGTTCCGGTCTCTCGTCCTAAAGACCTGCGGCCCATCTCGATTTAAAATCCCCTCGTCTCGATCTACGAAAAAGCACTTGCGCGTAGAATCCGCGATCATCTAATTAGGCGAAATTTAATCCCATCTGGTTTTCATAGGTTTGTCAAAGGTCGCTCGGTCCATTCATCAGCTGGTGAAGTGCATCAGTTTTGTCAGGTGAACAGTCATCAACTAGCTGTGGCTGTTTTCCTTGATTTTTCCGCTGCATTTGACCGCATCTCCATTCCTTTTGTTATCTCTTCTCTCAGGTCCCTCGGGTTGCCTGCGAGAATTGTTAACAGGGTGGAGATACTGCTGTACACCAAACGATTCTATTATGTTGACGACCCTGATGCGCGTCAGTTCTACCCTATTACGGGTGTACCTCGGGCTACCTCTCTCCCATCTTATATCTTGCTGCCTCCATCAATCTATTCAAAATATTTAAACGTGATCAACGTCTAGTGGTGTACGCTGATGACACCACAGCCCTGTTTACTGGACGCAGGTGCGAAGACGTAATCTCGGACATCAGCCGCTTCTTTCTATGATTAAAAAACCAGTTGCCCAAGTCCAACGTTGTTTTTAACTCCGCTAAATCGCATGTGGTTGTCATTCATGGCTCCCCAGCGATGAAGCAAAAACTTAAGAGACTAGCACTCTCTGCGCTCTCCTCCATTTTTGCCTCTGAACCACTTTTTACCTTCACAAGTCGAGTAAAATACATGGGGTTCACCGTTACGGTGAACTGGTCAGCGAAATCCGACCTGGATAGACTCAAACGTATCCTGAAAAGAGCTAGATGGCTCTGAAACCGGCCCAGCATCTGTCGTTGATAGGGAAAACCCAGGTGCGCCTCTGGGGCACTTGAGCTATCTCGGGATTAGTCCTCTTTTCAAGAGGACGTCCCCCAGAGCAAAGGCTAAGGTTTCTTATGCTCCTCGTCTCGCATTTACCCAGCATAGTCCGCTCCGACTGGATTCTTGGGGAGGTGAAAGACCCCGGGTAATTCAGTCGAAAGGTGGCGTGTTGGATCGTTTGGGGGGGGCTCAGATCGCTCTGGATTTGAGGCCATAAAAATATAAAGGAATTGAAGACAGAAGAGATAAAGATGAAAGAAGAAAAAATTTCTGTTGTGACTGATTTTTGACATTATTCACATTTATGTTTTGCTATTAATAAAATCTATTATTATTGAATATAAATATCCAATATAAAAATCTTACACTCTCTCAATTCAATCATTAATTCGCATTAACATCAAAACGAAATTGTAAATTTTGAAATAATAAAACATTCTATGCGAAAGTTTTGAATGTTTCAAATGTATGACATTTTTATGATAAGATCAAATTAATAATCCAATTTACTTTCAAGGTATACCAATGCATTTCGCGAAAGGTAAAACTGTTAAAATGCATTGATCTTACTATATTAAATCACTACGGATTATTAACTTTGGAAAATGAATAAAAGAATAAGATATTGATTACAAGCGGCAAAGTAAATTTTTATCGTGGAAAGCTCAGTTCAATCGTTATGAATATATATTCAAGGTTCGGATGCCTGAACTGATCTGGAAGTCGTTCGTACCCATTTAAATTGGCAGAACATGTACAAACGATACGAGAAACAAGTATTTGCATTACAATATATTTCAATGTACCATCGAGCTTCCTGTCTAGAATCACTTAGAAATATGAACTTTGGAAAATGCATAAAAGAATAAGATATCAAGTGCAAGCGACCAAATGAACTTTTATTGCGAAAAGCTTAGTTCCATCTTTATGATTATATATTCAAAGTTCGGATACATGAACTGAGCACGAAGTCGTTCTTACACATTTTAATTGACTCAAAATGGAAATAAATATTAGTAATTATTAATTAATTTTTATTTCGCTGTTTAGTTATTATTACATAAAGTAAAGATACGTAGGAAACGTTTTGCATAAAGAATACATGAATGCACCATCGATATTTGATAACTTTGTACAAAAATATTATTTTTATGGTTCATAAATATTCGTTTACATGAAATATCAAGAATGAGCAGTTACGCTTAGCAAATGAAACATTAGTCAAAAAATAAGCTAAAGCGGAATCGAAATCTGGCAAAAATAAAACTTTTTAATAATTAGTCCATTACAAATGCGAAGTAGCATCTCCAATATTTTTGAATCATAAGAATTTCGCATCAATTAATATCCATGAATTGTTATATGTCGACTTCCAAGGGAGCTGAAGCTCGTAAGGAAGCATTACATCGAATAAAAAAGAGATAAAGAAAACGAAAAAACATCAAGAGTTCACGAGGTCAAGGTTTAGGTGTTCTTTAGATTGTAGAGCAGAAGAGTCCTGTTAGAATGGTCCAATTAGAAGAGTCCAATTAGAATGAGTCCTGGCGTTTTTATAATTTTTTTAAAAGCATAACCTGAAAATTGCTGTTTATGTTATTTCGATGTAATAGAATTAGGAAACACCAACAGGTATCATTCTAACAATGATGATAATGTATAATTGATTTTATATTATATAATTATATTATACTATATATAATACTATATATAATTAATACTATATATAACTATATAATATATAACCTTGCATAACCTATATACTATATAATACTATATATAATTAATACTATATATAACCTTAAGGGATACCACAAGGTTCAGTCCTAGATCCCCTGATTTTCTCTCTTCTGCTTGGCGATCTCTCTCCGTTTATCAAACCTTACTCCTTTAACGTCATGCAATACGCCGATGACATCCTCATCTATGCTCATGCACCTGCACATCGCATACACGATATCGGCATTTCTGCCTCCAACTGTATTTCTTCTATCTACAAACGTCTCTCCAATCTCCATCTCGTTCTAAACCCCGACAAGTCCAAAATAATGTGGATCCTCCCACGTAAACAAAACATATCTCCTCCCACTGTATATTTTGCCTCATCGATCATCCCCATAGTCCACAATCTCACTTTATTAGGCTTCCATTTCGATGATCACCTTTCCCTTAAACCCTTCGTCCGTGACAAGGTCCGCTCATCTAACTTAATAAGTAAGGAAGCTTGTGATGTGATGCTTCCTTAACTCGTAAGGAAGCATCACATCGAATAAAAAAGAGATAAAGAAAACGAAAAAACATCAAGATTCACGAGGTCAAGGTTTAGGTGTTCTTTAGATTGTAGAGCAGAAGAGTCCTGTTAGAATGTTCCAATTAGAAGAGTCCAATTAGAATAAGTCCTGGCGTTTTTATAATTTTTTTAAAAGCATAACCAGAAATTTGCTGTTTGTGTTATTTCGATTTAATAGAATTAGGAAATACCAACAGCTATCATTCTAACAATGATGATAATGTATAATTTCTTTTATATATAATTATATTATACTATATAAATGCTCTTCGAGTTCTACATGAAAGTTTGCTCAGCTTGTTGTCTAATTATGGAGATTTTCGTTGCTGTGTAGGTCGATTTCCTGCGTAATAGATTTTTTAGAGTTAGGGTTGGAAGGAATTTATCTTTCTTCAAATTTGTAAATTGTGGAGTTCCGAATGGTAACTCGGTCATCTTTTTCATTGTTTGCCTTAATGACTTGATGTTAAGAATTCAGAACCCTTGCTTGTCTTTTGCGGATGACCTCAAACTTTGGCCTGTTAATATTAGTGATATGTATGGTCGGTTCCTACATCACGACCTTGATCGAATGCACAAATGGCTATGGGTATGAAAATAAACGATGATATAAGTGTTCATATAAAGCTAAGAAAAAGTAAATATGATCGTGAATTTCAATTAGGGGTTCATACATTAGAAGTTGTATATGAGTGAGGGATTTTGGTATAATTTTACAGAGGGCATAGATAACTCGCTCAAATACTGACTTTATTCATGGTAAGTCAGTAAAAGCCATATATTGCATAAAAATACGTTTGCAAGACTAAGCCCATTAAGTTTTAAGAGACTACATTGCGCGTTAGTTTGCCCACATATTTAATATTGTATACAGGCCTCATTTATATATACTAAGACAGAAATCACGAAGCTTGAGTCAGTGTTTCGAAGAGGCTACAGATTATGTTTTCAACCTGCGTATTCATACGTAGACCGTTTAGCTTCCTTACAGCTGCTTTCAATAGGTCAAAGGTTGATTTACCTAGACCGCATTGAGACGTTGCAGATGTTTATTCCACAGAGGGATTTCTTTCTCACTGTGTAAAGATTAGTTCGTCAGTTTGTAGAAGTCACCCTCTATCATTACATAAATTACGATTTTCACATCGGTATTTAAATGCATGAAATGTGTAGACTAAATAAATTGCATGTTCGTTCAGTTACTGCAGCTTTAAGCAAAAGCTTCAGTAAAATTGGAAGATGGTTTAATTCGATCTTATAGGACAAATTTCATTATTAGAAAATGAGACAGTTTAGGGGGTTGGATCTGTTTAAACGATAAAAGGAAAAAGGACAGACGTTGTTAACTCAAAATTAGAAATTATTAACTGGATGTTAGAGCAAACGGCTGTAATACAATAAAGATGATATTTGTATGATTTAAAACAAGAAAGTGAAACACATTCAAATCACATTCAAACACGGATGAGGTGTTTGAATGTGATAGAGGAGGGAACATGGTGGACGTAGAGAAGGAGCTGATTCCATGCGAGTGGGGCGGCTACGAGGAAGGATCGGATACCATAGTTGTTGGAGTAATTAGGAACGTGGAGTAAGAGGGTATTACGGGAACGCAGCGATAGTGAGGTGGGGCGAGTGTCGTCTAAGAAAGGAAGGTTGATGAACGATATTTATTTTATTGCTAAAATAAATATTGTTTAAACGATAAAAGGAAAAAGGACAGACGTTGTTAACTCAAAATTAGAAATTATTAACTGGTTGTTAGAGCAAACGGCTGAAATACAATAAAGATGATATTGGTATGATTTAAAAGAATAAAGTGAAATATGTACGGTTAACAAACAGCAGCAAATGAGCTACAAGCTCGTATCGCTTACACGACAGTCGGTGGATGGCTTTTTTTCTATGAATAATTAAAATAGCCATTTGGAGCTAATGTGCTAAAATAAATATTGTTTTTACAATAAAAATATTAAAATGTAAATTACACTTAGACTAACCCTTTTTATAAGAGGAAAATCAATTTGCTAAACTGGCAAGTTTTTTTTTAAAACTTTGAAATAAGAAAGTTTGATTAAAAGTGATTTAATCTTATCTGCCGATAATGTAATTTGCACGAATACAGAAATTCTTTATCGAATAAAGGAATACTAGAAATTATACCAAGTATAAACTTTTTACGATTAAGTTATCGTTAACTTATCGTCATTAGTGTTGCGTAGATAACCTAATCTAGTGTACGATTAAGTTATCGTTAACTTATCGTCATTAGTGATATGATATTAGCAGATAGTTGAGGAACTCAACTTATTTCGAGTTTATCTTTTTAATTTAAACAAACTAGTTTACCATTGTTGTAGTATTAGGAAAGCTAAAGAATTTCTACACTCAATTCGATACCGAATATTAATGATATTTTCATTACTAGAACTGAGATAACATAACATAATTTGTTATCGATGATATTATCGGGATTTTGATAATAACGCAAAGTGCATTTTGTGCATCTCAAATTGTAACGTGTTATAATGTTAACTCGAAATTCAGAAATAATATAAGATTTTTTAACTGATAAAGATTTCATTTAAAAAGTACTTTCTACTTACTGTCGGTGTGCAACAAGTTTGAGAGATAAAATAACATACAATAATAATCAACCTTGAACTTTCTTAGATATAACCACATACAATTCAGATAATCAGATATTTTAATAATAATCACTGCTGTCAATAATCTGGTTAACATCACCACAATTCCAATGCAAAAACAGAATTTCAACGAATTTCTGAGAAAATTTATTAATCCACAACCTAATAGAATTGTGATTAACTCTGCAAAAGTGATGAATAACTACTACAGGATATCCTTCGTATCCTCGGACTTGGCCATCTCTTTTTTCTAAGTTCTTCAAAGAAAATTGTTCCGCTTAAGGAACTCTAGTATTAAAGCCTATTATGTCGTCAGTAAAGATTACTAATATTATCCCCGACCTAGAAAAATAAGATATCGCAGAACTTAAAAAGCGTTATTCCCTTCGAAACATTAGATTTATTAAAAACAAAGAAGACCAAACTCTTCCACTTGCGTTCGCAAATACTGAAGAGGACAATGCGCATTTCCTATCTAATGCAGCATCCAATCCTTTTATGGGTTGCAATCTAAAGTTTACAATTGCAAGTACGAACAATCTTACATTTCCACATTGTAACAAATGTCACATGTGAGGACACTGGAACTTTACCTGTGGTAGAATGAAGAAATGCGGTGTGTGGATCCGATGAATCCGTCCATGACACTCAATGCAAACTAGCCCAAAAATACACGAATTGCGAACTTGAACATCCTGCGTGGTCAAGAAGATTTTCATCATTCAAGAACTATGTGAGAAAACATACAGTAAATAATAAGGTATACTCTCCCCCGTACGCAAATTAGGTGTACAACTCATCTGGAACTAATATGGACGAAATGTTCAATTTAGAACACTTCAACAAGAAACAACTCGATCGATTGAATTACTGATTGCCAGTTTGGCGAATACACCCTCTAAGCCTTGCATAATCTCTCTTTCTGTTGCTAAATCTTAAAAGAAGAGAGCAAAATCAAATTCTTCAAGTATGAATACTAAGAGGAAATTAACCTCCTCTTCCAAGAAACCAATACTGTCTTCTTCCAAGACTGCCTCCTATTACAATTACCAAGTAAACTGTAAACATCTGGAGATTGGCAGATGGGGTCACGACGGGAAATGAACATAACGCCGTGGGCAAGTGTATCTAACTTGTCCGGCTGGGTGTGGGAAGGGCAATCTTCTCACCTTCGGTTTGAAATAGGAGAAGGCATCCCACTCCAACTAACTTAACAAAATGCAAAATTATTAAAGAGCCTTTTTCACTAAATATCATTCTATTGAATTCGGGAGGTGCTTCTGCCCTTAGCCTTATATCTGGTAGAGATGCAGATGTTATAGTCCTTCAGGAGACGCGGTCTATCCGGCTCCCCCAGGACATTACTCAATTTATTCCTAAGTACATCTACACCCACTATACTCCGTACATAACCCCACCTCACTCATCTTCATCTCAAGGTATTTTAACCATTGTAAAGAGCACTTTAAGATAATTCCTCTTACTTAACTATTACTGTTCAGCCCTGTCTTGTTTAGCTATATCACTCTTAAAAACGGTAAATGCATCAGAATAGCCAATATCTATATCCGGATACGAGAAATTCACAAGAACCGTGAACTCCTGGATCGTATATTTGGTAGCGGTTATGACATGTTACTTGGTGACTTTAACGACAAAACTGGTCGTTGGATTAATGCAGCAAACCGCATAACCAGGAATGACTATCTTATTCACAAACCACCTTTACCAACTTTCATTGCTCAAAAACTAATTCTCTCCTCGACATATTACTGCTTCATAAGAAGTGGTTGTTGAAACCCATCTGTACTGAGCATTCGCGGCAACATCAGACCACATATCATGACCTTATTCGCTGGTGGATAGAGGAAAATACGTTGCTTAGAAAAACGCTTCACTTTGATCCCATCAGAGTGGCCTTCTTTCAGGCAGCTATCCAACTCTTCCCTAGAATAGGTAATGAGAGTTTGACCGAATTTAATTCCTACCTCTCGTTGCAAACTACCGCGTTGCTTTCGACTACCTATAAAGGTCGCATATACAATTCCACTCCAACAAAACTAAAGGTTCTGGCTACAATGCTACACCTTCCCAATCCCTCTGTTTCCGCCAGACAGACTCTCGAATGAATACTAGAGCTCTAGATATAGGTTTCAGCTGAGCAGGGATAGAGCGAGCCTTGCTTACCTTAACCCTTCTCAGTCTTCCTTCTTGAGGATATTCAAGAAGTTTGTCTGCTGGAAGGATAGAGCCTTGGTTTGGATTGGTAGCATAGGCATTGACAAAGTTTTAGAGGAGTCACTATCCTTACATAATTATAAGGCCACTCAATATCTCCAACCAATCACGCCTTGATGTGACTTTGGGAGTAAAGATTTATCTGTCACATATTTTCTAAACTCCTGGATGCCACCTCCAAGCAACTCCAGAACCTACGCGCCACTCTCCACTCGCGTCTGTCAGCTTTTGACAGACAGTCAGATAAAGAAGGTCGGCATCACAATGCTATTAGCCCCCGTTTGATATTGCTGGCATAAATATGAACCGACGTGTGTTTTCAACCAAAAAGAAATAGATTTCATGTCCTATAGATCTAAGGTCTATTTCGCTTCAAAACTTCCTCATCTCTAGTTACGAAAAATCGCTTAAGCGTAAAATCCGCAACCATCTAAGTAGGGGAAATTTTATCCCACCAGGTTTTCATGGGTACGTAAAAGATCGCTCAGTCCATTCAGCAATTGGTGAAGTGCATCAGTTTTGTCGAGATAACAGTCATAAGCTTGCTGTGGCTGTCTTTCTTGATTTTTCTGCTGCATTTGTCCGCATTTCTATCCTTTTTGTTATCTCTTCTCTCAGGTCCCTTGGGCTGCCTACGAGAATTGTTAAAAGGGTGGAAATTTTGTTGTATACCAAGCAATTCTTCTATAAAGATAATCATGATGCACGTTAAATCTACCCTATTACGGGTGTGCCTCAAGGATCCCTACTTTCTCCAGTCTTGTATCTTGCAGCCTTCATTAGACTCCACAAAAAATTAAACGCGATGATATCACATCCCTGTTCGCTGGACCAGGTTCAAAGATGTAGCCTCTGACATCAGCCGTTTCTTTTTAAGATTAAAAGACCAGCTACCCATATCCAATCTTGTTCTCAACTCTTCTAAATCGCAGGTGGTCGTCTTTCATGGCGCCCCTGCCACCAAAAAGAAACTTAAGAGTTTGGCACTCTCTACATTCTTCTCCGATTTGCTGCCTCAACTACCCTTTACCTTCACAAGTCTAGTAAAATAACTGGGGTTCACCAATACGGTGAATTGGTCAGCGAAAGCTGACTGGATAGACTGAACGTATCCTAAAGAAAGCTAGGTGGGCCCTGAAACGGGCTCAGCATCTGTCATTGAATGGGAAAACCCAAGTGCGCCTCTGGGGTACTTGGGCTATCTCGGGATTAGTCTTTTTTTCAAAAGGACGTCCCCCAGAGCAAAAACTAAGGTTTCTCAAGCTTTTCAACTCGCGATTACCGAGCATAGTCCGCCTCGATTGGATTCTTCGGGGATTGAGAGACCTCGGGTAGTTTAGTCAGAGAGCGACGTGTTGGATTGGCTGGAGGGCTCAAATCCCTGTGGACCCGTGAGGCAATGAAGACTTCATTAACGACCGGACTGACTTTGTTTTCTGTTTCCTATTTCTGTATGTTTTTCTTTTTAAAACATTTTAGTGTTTATAAAAATGGTAAAAAATCCTTATTATTATTTGTAAGCTAAAAGCATCATTTAACATTAAGGCGAAGGAATAACGAGTGGAATGAAGCAAGACAGAATTTAAAATAAAGTATTTGCAATTTTACAGAGAATCATTATTTCAAAAGTAATTAAACGAAAAGAGCAATAGAACGTCATATTCTTTGAAAAATATACAAAGTTCGTAATTAGGATAACGTGATCAGGAATTGTCTTTTATGGCATTTCAAAATTCAAGTGTATTGAGTTCCCAATTACTAAAAATGATGTAATATAAATAAAGGATATACTTTTTATCAAAATTTTGATATCCGTGATTAGGAAATGTCTTTTATGGCATTTCAAAATTAAGTGTATTGAGGTCCAAATTACTAAAGATGGCATAATATTAATAGAGGATATACTTTTTATCAAAACTAGGATATCCGTGATTAGGAAATGTCTTTTATGGCATTTCTAAATTCAAGTGTATTTATGTCCTAATTACTAAAGATATCATAATATAAACACAGTATATACTTTTTCCACTCATTGTGTATATTCGTCGTGATAAAAGAGTTGAGCGAAGGCAAAACTGTCAATGTACCATCGATTTTTAAAATGAGCTACAAGTCGTTCTTACACATTTAAATTCAATGAACATGAATTGAAGATATAAGAAACAGGTCTTTTTATAAAGCTCAGTTCAATCTTTATGATAATATATAAAATGTTTTTAAAATATATACATAAGTTCGGATATATGAAATGAGTACCGTCGTTCTTAATCGTTAAAATTGGCAGAACATGTACGAACGATACGAGAAACAAGTATTTGTCATTACAATATATCAATGTACAATCAACCTTTCGGTCTAGAATCACTAGAAATATGAACTTTGGAAAATTCATAAAAGAATAAGATATCAAGTGCAAGCGATCAAATGAAATTTTATTGCGGTGCGCTCAGTTCAATCTTTATGATTATATATATTCAAAGTTCGGATACCTGAACTGAGCACGAAGTCGTTCTTACCCATTTTAATTGACGAAAAATGGAAATAAATATTAGTAATTATTAATTAATTTTTATTTCGCTGTTATTTTAGTTATTATTACATAAAGTAAAGATACGTAGGAAACGTTTTGCATAAAGAACACATGAATGCACCATCGATATTTGATAACTTTGTACAAAAATATTATTTTTATGGTTCATAGATATTCGTTTACATGAAATATCAAGAATGAGCAGTTACGCTTAGCAAATGATACATTAGTCAAAAAATAAGCTAAGAAAGCGGAATCGAAATCTGCCAAAAATAAAACTTTTTAATAATTAGTCCATTACAAATGCGAAATCTTTGTAATAATATATTCAAAGTTCGGATACCTGAACTGAGCTCGAAGTCTTTCTTACCCATTTTAATTGACTCAAAATTGAAATAAATATTAGTAATTATTAATTAATTTTTATTTCGCTGTTATTTTAGTTATTATTACATAAAGTAAAGATACGTAGGAAGCGTTTTGTTTATAAGAATACATGAATGCACCATCGATGTTTGATATCTTTGTAATATTTAATATTTGTAATATTTTATATTTGTAATATTATTATGTGATATTTGTAATATTTAATGTATGTAATATTATTATTTAATATTTAGAATATTAATATGTGATATTTGATTTAGTTGATATATGAGATATCTTCGTTTACATAAAATATCAAGAATGAGCAGTTACGCTTAGCAAATGAAATATTAGTCAAAAATAAGCTAAGAAAGCGGAATCGAAATCTGCCAAGAATAAAAATTTTATTTTATAAATAATACTATATATAATTAATACTATATATAACCTTGAGGGGTACCACAAGGTTCAGTCCTAGATCCCCTGATTTTCTCTCTTCTGCTTGGCGATCTCTCTCCGTTTATCAAACCTTACTCCTGTAACGTCATGCAATACGCCGATGACATCCTTATCTATGCTCATGCACCCGCACATCGCATACACGATATCGGCATTTCTGCCTCCAACTGTATTTCTTCTATCTACAAACGTCTCTCTAATCTCCATCTCGTTCTAAACCCCGACAAGTCCAAAATAATGTGGATCCTCCCACGTAAACAAAACATATCTCCTCCCACTGTATATTTTGCCTCATCGATCATCCCCATAGTCCACAATCTCACTTTATTAGGCTTCCATTTCGATGATCACCTTTCCCTTAAACCCTTCGTCCGTGACAAGGTCCGCTCATCTAACTTAATAAGTAAGGAAGCTTGTGATGTGATGCTTCCTTAACTCGTAAGGAAGCATCACATCGAATAAAAAAAGAGATAAAGAAAACGAAAAAACATCAAGATTCACGAGGTCAAGGTTTAGGTGTTCTTTAGATTGTAGAGCAGAAGAGTCCTGTTAGAATGTTCCAATTAGAAGAGTCCAATTAGAATAAGTCCTGGCGTTTTTATAATTTTTTTAAAAGCATAACTAGAAATTTGCTGTTTGTGTTATTTCGATTTAATAGAATTAGGAAATACCAACAGCTATCATTCTAACAATGATGATAATGTATAATTTCTTTTATATATAATTATATTATACTATATAAATGCTCTTCGAGTTCTACATGAAAGTTTGCTTAGCTTGTTGTCTAATTATGGAGATTTTCGTTGCTGTGTAGGTCGATTTCCTGCGTAATAGATTTTTTAGAGTTAGGGTTGAAAGGAATTTATCTTTCTCCAAATGTGTAAATTGTGGAGTTCCGAAGGTTATCTCGATCATCTTTTTCATTGTTTGCCTTAATAACTTGATGCTAAGAATCCAGAACCCTTGCTTGTCTTTTGCGGATGACCTCAAACTTTGGCGTGTTAATATTAGTGATATGTATGGTCGGTTCCTACATCACGACCTTGATCGAATGCACAAATGGCTATGGGTATGAAAATAAACGATGGTATACGTGCCCATATGAAGATAGGAAAAGGTAAATATGATCGTGAATTTCAATTAGGGGTTCATACATTCGAAGTTGTATATGAGTGAGGGATTTTGGTATAATTTTGCAGAGGGCATAGATAACTCGCTCAAATACTGACTTTATTCATGGTAAGTCAGTAAAAGCCATATATTGCATAAAAATACGTTTGCAAGACTAAGCCCATTAAGTTTTAAGAGACTACATTGCGCGTTAGTTTGCCCACATATTTAATATTGTATACATGCCTCATTTCTATCTACTAAGACAGAAATCACGAAGCTTGAGTCAGTGTTTCGAAGAGGCTACAGATTATGTTTTCAACCTGCGTATTCATACGTACACCGCTTAGCTTCCTATACTATATTATATGATACTATATAATTGATTTTCGAGTTCCACATAAAAGCTTGCTCAGCTTGTTGTCTCATTATTTAGATTTTTGTTGCTGTGAAGGTGAATCGGGGATTAGTAATTAGTTATTAAAGTGGCAAATGGATGCCAACTGCAAGCTTTCAGGTCCACTAACTAAAAAACACAGCAAAATTCATACAGATAAATTAGTTAAATTGTTTAAATGGGATCGTATTTGGCGTTTGAAGCACGAAATAGATTGTAAAGTAGCTAAATATATTAGCTTAGAAAAAGTACATGATGAAAAATTAATATTACAAGAGATTTCAAAATCGGAAAGAAGAGAAAAAGACTAAATGGCAAATAACATTGATGGCAAATAACACTGACGAAATAACACTGCCCTAAGGCACTCCTGCGAGTATCGGAAGCACATCTGAGCGATATCTGTTATATGAAGTAAAGTGACTACGCTCAGAGGAAACGAAGATATCCAAGCTACTTGCCAGAGGGAAATAACTGATATCCGTTTTATTCAATAGAATATCATGATTGACACTCGAATCCTTTTTCAAAGTCTGTCTGAATGCAAATTGGGATGTATGAAGTAGAACTGTCCAAAATGTCAATAATTATTTTTGTAGAAGCAAAAGAGCGTTAACCGATAACTGATATTGTCGATAAGCAAATTGATCGTCACCCAGTACAGCATTGTAAGTGTTTAAAAATCTTTTGCGAAAACATAATTCAAGCAACTTCCCAAA
Source organism: Pomphorhynchus laevis (assembly GCA_012934845.2). Lineage (NCBI taxonomy): Eukaryota > Metazoa > Acanthocephala > Palaeacanthocephala > Echinorhynchida > Pomphorhynchidae > Pomphorhynchus > Pomphorhynchus laevis. The sequence continues at coordinate 19,745 of WNNJ02001864.1, forward strand.
AATGGAATTCAAAGTAATCGGCCGAAAGTTGAGCCCAGTTTTATCCTTTGAAATGAGCATCACTTTAGATGACTTCAGACAGTCACGAAAGATCACTGATTGAAAGCTCCTCGTTAAATTGGAAGTTGAGATAGGGGATAACAACATAATTAGTAATATAGCTAACCAGCAACTGATACCATTTCCGTATACTTTCGATGAGTTAAGGGAGGACAGCAAATCTTCAATCTCTACATAAGAAACATACATTTCATTGATGTTAGGGATGCATGTATGTACATATTTTTTGGATACTTCACCAAATGAGGTAAATGAACGGTTTAATTAATTAAGCCTCATTACCAATTCGTCTTCACTAAGATTACGAAAAGCATTGTGTGTTTTATGATTTGTGAAATTCTTTCAAATTTTCCACATATGGTTTCGTGACTTAGAAAGTAAATTTACGTGATACAATTTCTTTGACAGTTTAATTTGATTGTCTAGCTTTGTAGTGAGCCGACTAAATACGTTTCAATTACCTTTCTTATAAGCCTTATTTCTTTGATTCTGTAAATCTTTAATCAGCGGAGTTAACCAAAAAGGATCATGATTCGTCAACTACACCTTCATATGTGATAGTGTATACGCACACAGCATCAATACATCCCGTTAATAATTGAATTCCTTCAGATACATCGAGTGAGTCCCAATTATATAAAGCCAAACTATGATTCACTCATTGAAATTCTAAGCTGTTAACAAATAACTATATACATACAAAGAACGATTATAGAAGAACGATTATAGAAGAACGGTTATAGAAGAACGATTATAGAAGAACGATTATAGAAGAACGATTATAGAAGAACGATTATAGAAGAACGATTATAGAAGAACGATTATAGAAGAACGATTATAGAAGAACGATTATAGAAGAACGATTATAGAAGAACGATTATAGAAGAACGATTATAGAAGAACGATTATAGAAGAACGATTATCAAGAAGAAGTTATAAGTGTTCAAGATAATTTCTAAACAACTTAAACAAAAAGAACAACTAGAACAAAAAATTTAAACAGCTTAAACACACAATATATAAACATACATTTACAAAACAACTTGCCAGCGGAACAAAACACATAATGACACGAAAAACATCGAAGCTTAAAGCTAAGAAGTCAAATGTAAACACCGTATCTCTAAACGCAAGCATAATTGATGAGTGTACATCTGTCCAAGTCCAGTGTTCGAACGATTTGTGTGACACCTGGACCACTATTTGTATGAGCAAGTTAAAAAAGAATTCCGATGATGCTTATTTATGTGGCTTTTGTGCTGTGAAGGAGCTTAATATTTTGAGAAGACGTTTGGTCGAATTTGAAGAAGCACATAATCAATCTCTAAGTCGAACCGTTCTCATGGACGATAAAATATCCTCTTCCAAAGCTCAACATCCTTTTAAAAATGTAGTTCCTGTGGATGCGCGGGTTGGTGATGATACGACTGCCTGCGTTATTCCCCTTGATGAGAATACAAGCGATCGCAAATTGCAACAAATTGCTGATAATACAGTCCCTAAAGTATCACAGACTACGAACGATATGACTACATGCGTTGTCGTTGATCGTCCTTCTGCCGATCTTTCTTTACATATTGACAACCGAACTCGGACAACTGGAGCTTATGTAGGCAGCAATGGACCTGTAGCATCCCGTATTTGGAAGCGGGGATATTTGCGTTCTTCCTATTCAACTCCAAATTCAGTGTCAAGACAGTATGACGAAGTCTCGAAATATATTCTGTCTGATGAAGCGATTTCACAAAGTGATACACCGAAGATGCCGAATGCTCACAATGCGACATTTCGTAATATCTCAAACAAAGATGGTCAGGGCGTTTCCTCGGGCAACGCACACGTCACCTTGATGTCACCATCAAGTTCTTTAGAGTCTCATGATTCACATACCCAGACAGACTTATCTAGCTTGCGGAATATTGTTAAAACGGATACTCAAATACCCAGCTTACGTGCATGTACAGATACACAATCTGCTGTGTCCTGTGATGGTCTCGATAGGGTGATCTCAAATAAGCGGATATATAATAGAGGTTGCTCAGTTATTCTAGCTAATGTGCCCGAGTCTATCTTCGAGAATGCGCAAGCACGACTGAATGACGACATTCAGAGTTTGAGGTCTATTCTGGCACATGTACTTGGCTCCTGTGACATCGAGACAGTCCAAAAAGTTAAACTTATCGCTCTTTTCCGTCTAGGTAAGCGTAATGCTTTAAATAATAAACCCCGACTACTCAAAGCTGTCTTCCATAACCAACTTCATGCTACCTTAATGTTGAGAAACTCGTTCCGTCTCAAAGGGTCTAATATTCGACTGCTGAAAGATCTTGATGTATCAGAACGAAAAAAATTATCGAAGGTTAAAAAAGAACTATCATCTCGTGTTGCTAAAGGAGAAACAAATCTCTATGTGAAAAATTTTCAGATTGTGAAGCGACGCACTTGGCTGAGTTGGAGCCCACTAGTCATGTCGCCTCGCGTGCATTCTGTAATCGAAACGGGCTCGTCTACTCTGCCTATCAGAGTCTAAATGGTTTAGCGTCCGGGTTATTTGGATGTGTAAGGGGTGATAGGAATACTCCCAGAAGTATGTTGGGGCATTGTGAAATACTCCATGGTAATGTTCGCAGTCTTATATCGAAGATAGATGAACTGAGATATAGAGTTCAGTTAATTCGTCCTAAATTACTCGCTATCACAGAATCATGGCTATATAGTGATATTATTGATAATGAAGTCTCCATCCCTGGTTATCGGGTTTTCCGCAGTGATCGTAAAAGTGGAAGAGGTGGAGGTGTTATTCTTTATGTGAGCAACGATGTGAAAGTAACTATTCTTAGCACTTCTTCTTCTAATAAAGTCGAAAGTTTGTGGTGTCGGGTAAAATTCATGCATACCGCTCCGCTTGTTCTGGGGGTAGTATATCGTTCACCCTTGGCCGCCACAGATAAACTGATTGGGGAAGTAGAACTTTATTCTAAAGGTACCTCCAATGTTTTAATACTTGGTGACTTGAATATGCCTTCGGTTGATTGGAATTCGTATACGGCTTTTCCTACTTGTGACCATGCTTCCTATGACCTTCTGGAGTGTATCATCTATTGTGGTTTAACTCAGCATGTTCAAAATTTCACTCGTTTTGCTAGTGACAGTAGATCTCTATTAGATGTATGTTTATCTTCGAACAGTGAGATTATTAACGCTATCCGTTATGATGCCCCGATCGGTATGTCTGATCATTGCGTATTGATCATTAGGTTAAGGTTTCAAGAAGATACTCGAGGTCCGCGTGAAAATCAAGTGGTTAATGCTTTCAAAACCAACACAGGTGCAATTAAGTCAATACTTTCAACAGTTACCTGGCCAGATCCCGCTGTTGTTGGAGTACACGGCGCGTGGAATTACTTTCAGAGAACCTTAGAGTCGCTGCTTATTTTATTCTCTCCACTTAGAAGCAGGACACGTCGAAAAGATTCTCCCTGGTTCGATTCTGAGTTACGTTCAGCATTGAGGACTCGTAATTTGATCTTCAATCGCTACAAAGTTGGGGAGTGTAGTTATGATGTTTTTAAACAGGCAAGAAATTTATTCAATTCATTGAAGAGAAAGAAGCGGTGTGCATTTGAGAATGCATTAGCTAACAAGTGTAAATACGATTTAAAGGTCCTTTTTCAGTACCTATCAAGCAGGGGAGCTGTTGATTCTTCGATTTGTCACTACTTCTATGACATTTCTGCGAATGACCTAGCTGAAGAGTTTGCGGCACACTATTGCACTTCAGTAGAGCCCGCAAATGAACATCAAACTTTTTGTATGGAAGCTAGTGTGCTGAACACTTACTCTGACACGTGTCTTGAGTTGGACCTTGACAATTTGATAACGCCAGCTAAAGTCTATTCCGAATTACGCCGTCTAAAAGCAAATAATTCAAGAGGTTGTGACTTACTACCTTCTGTTTATCTGCGCAGATTAGCAGGCTCAATTTGCGTTCCTCTCTGTGCAATTTTTCGCCAGTCAATCTTGGAAAGATCTCTTCCTAATGTGTGGAAGCAGTCAATTGTTCTTCCCTACTTCAAGAAGGGAGATCGCTCTTCCGTCGAGAATTATAGGCCGGTGAGCATTACCTGCATTTGCTGTAGAGTGTTGGAGAGGTTTGTGCATCGCTACATGGTTGAGTTTTTTCGTGTAGGAAAAATTTTAGTCCCTAATCAGCACGGATTTCGGGAGGGTTATTCAACTGTTTCAAATTTGCTTGATGCTCATCTTGATTGGACAGCGAATAAGACACATTATATCGATACAGACATTATATTCTTCGACTTTTCTAAAGCTTTTGATAGAGTAGATCATGGTCTACTTCTTCAGAAACTTGTCAATACTGGACTCCCAAACATAATAGTTGATTGGATTAGAGAATTTCTTCGTGATCGTTGCTTTCGAGTACTTGTCGATTGGTCATTGTCTGTGTCTAGAGAATGTCATATTGGAGTACCTCAAGGTTCAGTTTTGGGTCCGCTTTTATTCAGCATTTATGTTAACGATTTGCCTGGGTGCATTCGCTCTCGATCATGTTTGTATGCAGATGACTTAAAAATATGGCGGCCCATTCATTCATGTGAGGATGTTGATAATTTGCAAACTGACATAGATAATTTGGAGTTGTGGGCGGCGTTAAACAAGCTTGTGATAAATGTTTCGAAATGCAAACACATGCGTATTATTGGTAATGCTCGCAAGCAACTAACATCAGCTTGTTACACATATAAGGACTGTATTGTGGAAAGTGTCGATAGTTACAAAGATTTAGGAGTATGGGTTACCTCTAATTTATCAACCAAAAAGCACACTGATCAAGCTTGTGCCAACTCCAATAAAATGATAGGTATGATTCGACGCGCGTTTGTTCGCGTTAATCCGACTGCTCTTCGGCCTCTGATTTTAGCACATGTATTGAGTAGACTTTTATATGCAGCTCCGGTTGTATACCCACGTACTGTGCATGAACATAAGAAATCAGAGAGGGTACTTCGCAGGGCAACAAAGCTAGCACCAAAGTTGGCGTCGCTGCCTTATGAAGACAGACTGAGATCATTAGGACTTGAGACCGTCACATGGACCCGTCGGTACATGGATATGTGCCTTGTTTGGCATTTATTCCAACGTCCTCATCACCCTCTTCGGAGTAGGGTTCAACTACGTTGTTCAAATGTTCTTCGCGGTCATTCTTTAACTATTCGAAGAAACAGAGTACAGAAATTGGGCGCGATGCAATTTGATAGAAGAATTGTTGAGCTGTGGAACAACCTTGATGCAGACACCGTTGGATGCAGTTCACTTAGTGCTTTTAAAAGAAGACTACGAATGGATCAAGCAATGTTTCGTGTTGCATTTCCTTATTTTAAAAACTAATTAATTTATTTACGAACTTATTGTGAGCCAGCTATTTGAGCTAATGCTCGTATGTTGTTGAATGTATAATAATAATAATAATAATTGTTTTAATCTGATTAGACGCTGCTCCCTTTATTCTACATAATATGGTAGATTGGACGTTTAAGAAGAGTAGACGAAAAAATCAACAGCCTGTATGATCAGAACTGCTTATCGGAGCCAATTTCATAACCTTGGTCGTGTAAGCAGTCACATTTGTATATATTACGTCTTAGCACCCTTATATCTCGTTAGAAAGTCAACGATCAGCTGTAATCCAAAATTATGAGCGAAGTCGTCATAAGTAATTCTACTTAAATCGCCCAGTAGTAATACGTACTGATTAACAACAGTTATATCATTCAATATGTTATTAAGAAGCAAGATAGATCTCGATTCATCTCCACTTGACGGCCGGTATATCAACACTGTCAAGATTAAAAGAAGACCTTTTGAACAAAGGTCGTTCCAAAGGTCGTTCAAAGGTTTTTTTTAAGAAAATTTATAAGTGTTCTAGCAAATTACAATTTCTGATGATGCTTCCAAACTGGAATCGAAAATTCAATAAATTTTCTGACTCATGCGGGGCGTCTTGCGATTTCAATTTTGATCATTTAACATTGACACCGAGCACCTTCCGTTTCCATGACCTTTTGAACATTTCCAAAATTTCACAGCTAGGACTTCCAAATCAACATCAACGAGTTGCGAAATCACATCAACATTTAAGTTTGAGCTTTTTCATAGAAATATGCAATCCACTACCGACGCGGCAAGAACGATTGATATACAAATTTGAAAGCCTTGGATATTACAATATATACTCTTTTCGTCATTCAACCATGATTCTGTCAGAAATGCTATGTCTACTTCTTGAGTTAAAATAACAGACTCTAGATCGTTAATTTTTTAAATAGACTTATAACGTTACTATACATAATGCGCAGATTTCTAAAATTACAAGAACTAGTATCTGACTGCAAAGCCGAAACATTTTGTGAAGTATTGAAGTCGCTAAGTTTCGAATGTATTACATAATATGCTACTCGTGAGCTTTCCATAAGATCTCCAACACCATTTGTACTATAGGTCATAGAACACAACTTATCAATCACTCTACCCCTGTAAATTGTAAACTGCTATCCTGGGTTATCCATTTCTAATTTAGGGCGTTTTTCTCTCAAGGTAAATTTGAATCTCGTCAAGTACGCGCTAAATCCGAATGGTCCACAGTCTCCGATCCTTCCTCGTCGCAGCCCACTCGCCTGGAATCATCTCCCTCTCAAAGTCCGCCGCATTTCCTCCTTTTTCACATTCAAATATCTCCCTCGTTCCCACCTTCTCGACACATGATTTAGATTTTTTTTGTTTTCTTCGTGGTCATGAGCGCATCTGCCGGCACGCATTTGCCACGTAAAAATAAATCTTTTTTAAAAGTTACGTACAGTTATCATTAACCTTTCCTAGTCTATTTAATTCCAGATTAGCATTGTCACTAAGGTTTATATGGATAAATTGGCACACATTGCGTACTAAATCCTCTTCATTTTCACTAGTCACCGTCTCCAAAATTATGACTTTTTCTCTGCGTTTATCATTGTTACCAATTCTCTCGATAGAGATTGATAACTAATCAGAGTTTTTGGAACATTTGAAGATGCAATTATTAATATATTTACCTCACATTTTATTGTTTTCTCTATCGATTTAGAAAAGAGCCCTGGCAAAGTGAGAGAATCAGCGATAATAAAAAATTCTTTGGTTATAACTACTTACAACTAACGACTTGCATACTAACGACTTGCATACTAACGACTTGCATACTAACGACTTGCATACTAACGACTTGCATACTAACGACTTGCATACTAACGACTTGCATACTAACGACTTGCATACAAACGAATTGCAGAATAACGAATTGCAGAATAACGACTTGAGAAGGCTCCGACGTCTACAAAGTGACAATGAAGACATCAGCTTAAGCGCACACTATTAAAAAATATTAATGGGAGGACGTAAGAAAACAGCTACGACCGACACCAACTATGCTCAACTGCAAGTACAGTGCTCGACACACGACTGCAGCGTCTGGACAACAATCGCCTGCGACAACAATAAGTCTGAAAGGGACTTCCTATGTGGATTTTGTGCAAACAAATTAATCCGCAAACTCTCACATAAGCACATATCAACATCCAACAGGTCCACTCAAACTACCTCCGTCGTTTTCAATGTATATTCTCACCCACCGACCCTGTCACCATATACACTTCCCAACTCATGTCAACTGCACTCCCGACACCCCCCCTTCCCGTCCCTCCTGTCTCGTTCCTCAATAACCTATATCCATCAATCAAAATCACCTCCACCAACCTCCACGATCCTTCCACTCATAACCTTTCCTCACATCTCTTGCCAGCCTCTTTATTATCATTATCCTCTGTCTAGAGTCGTCAAACCTACTCCCTCCATATCCTCAACTCCCAGCACTCCTATCGTGATCTCATCCACTCACGTCACTCGTCCTCCTTTACGGAAACGCTTTCCTTCTCGCGATTGTTGCGTCATCGTCACTAACATCACTCCTTCCACCTCCTTATCTCCACAAGCACGTCTCGACCACGATGTTTCCGCCTTTAGATCCATCCTCTCGTATCTTGTTTCTGCGGATAAACCATCATTTTTCAACGACATTTCTACTGTTGCATTCATCCGCCTAAACAAATCTTCTCAATCTAATTTTCTAAGCACCTTAGAAGGACTCCCCCTTTCAGTCCTTGCTCTTTTTTATTGCTCACTTGTCGTTCTTCTAATAAGATCACTCTGGATGTCGCCATTGTATACCGTCCGCGTTCATCAGCTCCTACCTCTTGATTTTGTTTTACCGAAATCGATGACTTCATTTCCCATTGTTCTTTGTCCTCAATCCCTTCACTCGTTCTTGGCTACTTCAACATCTGCCTTGACAGACCCTATTCAACCGATTCCATCAGGTTCATCAACATTCTATCCCACTACAATTTTAAACTTATCTTTACTGCTCCCACACATATCCTTGGCGCAGCACTCAACATCATCGCTGTCTTTAATCGTTTTGCTGCCTACACCTCACTGCCTATCGCCGATCCTCGTCTATCCGATCACATACTCATCATCCTTGATCTCATTTCCAACCACTCCTCGCTTCAAAGCGTCGACTCCGTCATGCTTTTCGAGTCTATCACCGCTCTCTCAGACGTGATATCCGGTCGCTCACTACGTCTCTCCGTGATTCTTATCTTACTCTTCGTCAATCTCATCTCCACCTACTACGTACCAAATTCAACTCCTTCTGGCAGCATAAAATCAACACTTCATTAAAATCTAAGTCTCTCTGGCATACGTTCAACTCAATCCTTTTTCGCTTTTCTTTGTCTTGCAGCATCAATCCCCATGATTATTGGTCATTTCTTCAGACTAAAGTATCCACGTTGCTCTCTCACAACCCCGTCTCAATTCCATCACACTGCTACTCGTCTCGCCGCATCCTCCCGTAACTCTTTCATATTCTTCCTGTCTCACCCGCCGAAGTCTCATCTGACCTCATTTCCTTGCCCAACAAAACCTCACCTGCCGATCCCCTAGCTACCCCCATACTTAAATCCATATGCTCATCGATATCCCCTTTCCTCACTACCTTGTTTAACTCGTCCATCCGCAGTCATATATTTCCTTTACACTGTAAATCCGCCATCGTTCGTCCCTTCCTTAAGTAAAATCACTGGACCCCTCACTTACTTCTAGCTATCGCCCAATTTCACTCCTCCCTACTCTTTCCAAGCTCTTAGCCTTATCTTAATGCAGATCAACGTTTATCTCTCTTCATTTAATCTGTACCCTCTTTTCCAATCCGCTTTCAGCTCTAATCAATCCACAGAAATCGCCTGCATTAAAGTTTACAACGACCTACTCTTGACAAGCGAAGCGAGACGGCAATTTGCAACTTGAATTAAAACCAAGAATTTTTTAACCAGTAAGTTTTTTAGCCAGTGTTGAGGTTGATTGGCGTATATGAATGAGCAGAGGATTCCACGAGAGAGGAGCAGGCACAGGGAATGAGCGGAAGCCAAAATAGGTAGAGTAGTTTATTATATTCATCAATATATCAATGTACCATAAACCTTCCTCTCGAGAATCACTTAGAAATATGAACTTTGGATAATGCACAAAAGAATAAAATATCAAATACTAGCGGCCAAAAGAATTTTTATCGCAGAAGCTCGGTTCAATCTTTGTAATAATATATTCAAAGTTCGGATACATGAACTGAGCACGAAGTCGTTCTTACCCATTTTAATTGACGAAAAATGGAAATAAATATTAGTAATTATTAATTAATTTTTATTTCGCTGTTATTTTAGTTATTATTACATAAAGTAAAGATACGTAGGAAACGTTTTGCATAAAGAATACATGAATGCACCATCGATATTTGATAACTTTGTACAAAAATATTATTTTTATGGTTCATAAATATTCGTTTACATGAAATATCAAGAATGAGCAGTTACGCTTAGCAAATGATACATTAGTCAAAAAATAAACTAAGAAAGCGGAATCGAAATCTGCCAAAAATAAAACTTTTTAATAATTAGTCCATTACAAATGCGAAGTAGCATCTCCAATATTTTTGAATCATAAGAATTTCACATCAATTAATATCAGTGAATTGTTATATATCGACTTCCAAGGGAGCTGAAGCTCGTAAGGAAACATCACATCGAATAAAAAAGAGAGAAAGAAAACGAAAAAACATCAAGAGTTCATGAGGTCAAGCTTTAGGCGTTCTTTGGATTGTACAGCAGAAGAGTCCTGTTACAATGGTCCAATTAGAAGAGTCCAATAAGAATGAGTCCTGGCGTTTTTATAATTTTTTTAAAAGCATAACCTGAAATTTGCTGTTTATGTTATTTCCATGTAATAGAATTAGGAAACACCAACAGGTATCATTCTAACAATGATAATGTATAATTGCTTTTATATTATATAATTATATTATACTATATATAATTAATACTATATATAATTAATAGTATATATAACTATATAATATATAACCTTGCATAACCTATATACTATATAATACTATATATAATTAATACTATATATAACCTTGAGGGGTACCACAAGGTTCAGTCCTAGATCCCCTGATTTTCTCTCTTCTGCTTGGCGATCTCTCTCCTTTATCAAACCTTACTCCTTTAACGTCATGCAATACGCCGATGACATCCTCATCTATGCTCATGCACCCGCACATCGCATACACGATATCGGCATTTCTGCCTCCAACTGTATTTCTTCTATCTACAAACGTCTCTCCAATCTCCATCTCGTTCTAAACCCCGACAAGTCCAAAATAATGTGGATCCTCCCACGTAAACAAAACATATCTCCTCCCACTGTATATTTTGCCTCATCGATCATCCCCATAGTCCACAATCTCACTTTCTTAGGCTTCCATTTCGATAATCACATTTTTCTTAAACCCTTCGTCTGTGACAAGGTCCGCTCATCTAACTTAATTCTCCGTGACATCCGCCGTATCTGCCCCCTTATCGACTTTCGTTCTTGTATGTCTCTTCTTTCATCGCTTCTTTTTCCTAAAATCGATTACTGCCTTAGCCTTTTCGCCAATTCTCCAAAATTCATAATCATACCCCTACAACGAATAATCAACACCGCCGTTCGAGTGCTCTTTCGTCTCCGTCGCTTCGACCACACATCCACATATTTTGCCCAACTCTCCTGGCCCACCATTCACATCCGCATCAAACTCCGGCTTCTTCTCGTAACTTTTCGTCTCATCGCTGTCGGCTCCCCATCGTTCATCAACCTTCCTTTCTTAGACGACACTCGCTCCACCTCGCTATCTCTGCGTTTCCATCATATCCTATTACTCCATGTTCCCAATTACTTCAACAACTACGGTATTTGATCCTTCCTCGCCGCCGCCTCACTCGCCTGGAATCAACTCCCTCTCGACGTCCGTCGCGCCCCCTCCTTTATCACATTCAAACATATCCTCCGTGCACACCTTCTCGACACATGATTTACATTTTTGTTTTATTGTGGTCATGTAAGCGTGCGCTGGCACGCATTTGCCACGTTAAAATAAATCTTTTTTATATAAATGCTCTTCGAGTTCCACATGAAAGTTTGCTTAGCTTGTTGTATAATTATGGAGATTTTCGTTGCTGTGTAGGTCGATTTCCTGCGTAATAGATTTTTTAGAGTTAGGGTTGAAAGGAATTTATCTTTCTCCAAACGTGTAAATTGTGGAGTTCCGAAGGGTAACTCGATCATCTTTTTCATTGTTTGCCTTAATAACTTGATGCTAAGAATCCAGAACCCTTGCTTGTCTTTTGCGGACGACCTCAAACTTTGGCCTGTTAATATTAGTGATACGTATGGTCGGTTCCTACATCACGACCTTGATCGAATGCACAAATGGAGTGAAGCTATGGGTATGAAAATAAACGATGATATAAGTGTTCATATATATGAACACTTTTCTTATATCTTAAGTGCATGTTCAGTCGATTATTTAGCTCACACTAAATAATTTATATTATATCTTGTTGACCTGAATTGTATTTTATCAATAGATTAAGCTTTTACTATTAATCAACTTATCAAAGTAAAAAAAATGTTCAGTCGATTTAATGAGAATTCAGCCAATTCAATTCAAATTGGAAAAACATATACTAAAGATATAGTAAAATTCTTTATTACTACAATATATTAATCATCGATCTTTATATTTAAATAACTTAAAATTATGCACTATGACTCATGACTAAGATAATAAGGTATCGAACACAAGCGATAAAATGAATTTTCTTTTGCAGAAAACTATATTCAATTTTTGTCTAATATATTCAAAGTTCGGATATATAAAATTAACTCGAAGTCGTTGTTACACATTTTAATTGACAGAATATGAACTGTTGATACATGAAAAATATCATTTTGATAACAATATATCAATGTACCCATGTATTTTCTTAACTTTTGGTAATGACGGATATTATACGATATCGAGTACTAGAGACAAAATTAATTTTTCTTTGCAAAAAGTTCTGTTCAATATTTGTGACAATTTATTCTAAGTTCCTATATCTCTAATCAACTCGTAATTGTTCTTACACATCGTATTAGCTGGACACATTGGCTGGACATGTTCTTACTATACATAAGAAATATCTATTTTATTAATTAGGTGAGTTAGGTAAAAACTAGAGAGTACATCATGACGATGTACGGAATAGTGGCGAACGGATAAGAATTAAATAATTCAACGAACAACATAAAAATCTAGATCAACAGCCTTTAATTTCTCGACGAGTAAATCTTAGGAAACACTATTAAACGGCTTTGTAAAATCACAAAAGATACATCTACAGGGGTGTGACCGACAATGTGCTGCTTTGTAAGTGAATACTGAACGTATATTCAAGATATCAGAATTAAACATTCTCTGTTCGTTAAACGATGATGAGCACCGATACACTCATACAGTCCAAGGTTGTGATTTAGAGGTTTTTTGTTCGAACAAAGTCATTTCACTCGGTACTGGTTATATGAATGGCACTAGCTGTTCGAGATGATCATAACGTGATATATTCGATTGAGCTTTTAAACGACACTCGACTGTAGTTTCTTTACACATTTGAGTTGATTTACACCGGCTTGATTTTACAACGCCATTTTTAAATTGCTCATGATTTGCAGGTTCTCGACCACGACATTCATTTTCGACAGCATTAATTGTATCAGATATTATCATAGACTTTTATTATGTCTATTTTGGCAGACATATGATAAAGTTCCGCTTGCAACAAGTGTACCTTTGAAAGCATCTCAGCAGTATCGTTGACTTAAAATAAGCCACATACAAAATCATTTTTCGCCCAGGTATGATTAGATTTGAGCGTGAGTATCGTCCATACAACGCAATTGTCATTGGAACATGTTACCTGATTTTGTCGTTGACAGTCCATAACTTTGGAGTTTGCATGTTTTTATTACCCATCATATTCGAGCGTTTTTCGACATTATTTGTGATAGTTTTTTGAGGATAGTAATTTAAATAATTTTTTGAGGATAGATTAATTGCGATAGGTTTGGTGGATGTTAGCAAAATTTGTTCCTTTCTTTCATCGACGAGCGAAACGATAGAAAAATCTGAAAAACCCGAAAATCTGGAAAATCTAGAAAATCTAAAAAATCTGGAAAATTATAGGTATTTATATTTTTTTAAACCAGAATAGTTAGTCTAATTAGTTTAATTAGAATTAAACTAATTTTTTCGTATCAGAAAGTAATATACAGAAATGTATATCTACATCACTGGAGCAGTTTGCATAGTGGATGTAACGTTGAATTGCGATACAGACGTCCGGAGTTCAAATCCGATATTCACATGTGTACGGAGTAAGCAGATAATAGGGATCGAAACGTGAAATGCTAGTCTGGGCCAGCAGCTGATAATACCCACCCAGGCTGATTAGTAGCTTCCAACTGTATCAAGAATATGATCAATATCTGTGAGGATAATATTGTGCCACAACCAGAAGAATTTCAGCTCACAGATGCAGTCAAGTTAAATTAAAAACATTCATTGAAGGTGACATCATGAAAAATCAGTGATCCGGCTAGCGGATTACACACATAGGGTAGGTTTCTAATAGATCGTTAGAATACGATCCCCTACCAAAAGGTAGATCCCCTACACTACTGGAGCAGTCAGCTTAGTGGATGTAGCGTTGAATTACGATAGACGTTCTAAGATTGAATCCGATAATCACTAGTGTACGAATTGGGCAGATAATAAGGGTTGAAACGTGAAATGTAGGTCTGTGTCAGCAGCTAATGAGATCCACTCAGGCTTATTAGTAGCGTTCTGCTGTATCAAGAACAGTAACATTATCTGTGAGGATAATGTCGTGCCACAACCAGAACAAAAACTTATGTTTATACAATATATTATATAAGCTGATCAGTTGCTATAATGGACGTTTGTGCTTTTAAGTCGTTGATTTTTACAAAAATTGGTTGCATACGACAAAAACAACATTTAATTTTCGGTATATATTTATAAAATTCAAATATAATTCAAAAGTTAATCCCTAATAACAGGTTACAAATATTAAAGTAGCAAAATTAATAAAGAGTAAATTATGCTATCCGTTGCTTTATGATATTGAAACTCTATGTGTCTTAAAAACGTATCTTACCAAATTATCAAACTATTTGAACACAGTCGAAAAATATAGCTCACGGTGAATTCGTGCACAATGTCGTACAAACAATGCTGGCAGAAAGTATGTCTTAAAGTGAATTCATACTTATATAGAATGAATTTGTCAATGATTGAAGTAAATTCGTACTTAACATAGTCGTCGACTGCACGACATATAACACAAACCATCAACTAGTTTTGTGACTAAGATTTCGTTTTATTAACTTTGAATCTTTGGCAAATATGGGTTTGGTAGCAGGAGGGCCGTATTAGGTAATCGGTCAAATAAATGAGCTAGATATAATCTTGAAATTGTGTCTCTTTGAGCAATGACGGAAACGGCGAATAGACTAAAACACTTGAAGATTCTTTGTTGGCATCTGTCTCGCTTGTTCTGTAAAAACCTCGTACTAGATTAATTATCGACGAATTACGTTTAAGGTCATCCAAACTTCAGCCAGACATCATTGTTATCACTGAAACGTGGATCCACCCAGAAATTCTAAACAGTGAAATAGCGCTCGATGGATATACACACTTACGCGCAGACCGACTATCATCCAGGGGCGGTGGTGTCGTTCTTTATGCTAAAGATCCCCTATTTTTCAAAACCATTGAGTCTTTGTGTGGGCAAGACATCAGCTCTGACTTTCTGTGGACCACTTCTAGGGACACTGCAATTGGTGCCTTCACTATAAGCCTGTTCTATCGCCCCCTTCGTCGCACGTCTCGGGTATTTGCAATTCATTACTCATGCACGCATCATCTTGTTCACCTGCATTGATTCTGTGCGACTTCAATATGCCGCACATCGATTGGGACTTGATGATCCCCACTTATCGTTGTGACGTCAACTCTTCAAGCTTATTAGGTACCTTCATCTTTCTCGACCTTACTCAGTATGTAAGGGAATTCACTCGTGTTCGAGGATCAAGTCGTCAATTTTAGATCTATGCCTCTCTAGTAGTGAGCATCTGGTGAATCTTATAGAGTACTTTCCTCCTCTCGGCTGCAGCGATCACCGTCTTTTATCCATTGGATCTTCTCTAATGAGTCGTTCTCGCACTTCATGTCACTCTTTAAATATGCACAAAATTGATTATGCTAAAGTGAGAGAGTCGCTGTTTCAAGTAGTATGGCTAGATCCCTCACTACACGGAATTGAGTTTGCATGGGATTTTTTCAAGTGTACTCTACAGGCTGCCATTAGCTATCATAGCCCGGTTAAACGATCATCTAGTGTTGCCTCTAGTCTACCCTGGATTGATCGTCAGGTTAATAAAGTTGGGTGACCGCAAATTCCAAGAATTTAAAAATGGTCATTGTTCCTACCGACTGTACAAACAGACAAGAAACTTTGCAACATCGTTAAAAAGATCCAAGCGCAAGCATTTCATTGATTCCCTCTGCCTCTGTTGCGTGGGCAACCCATCCCGTTTCTTCAAACATCTCATGGTTCCATCTGAAGCCCGGAAATATAATTCCATGTCTCGCCAATGTACAAGGGACAATTCTGAATGACCCGAAGCTCATAGCAGAGGAATTCAGTATTCACTACTCAAATATCGCATCCGAGGTCCCTTCGTCTTCCAACTATATCCGGTCCTCTGGTCTCCCGAATCATAGATAATGCGTATTTGATTTCAGCGAGCGAGACGTGTTGGAAATACTGAGACAGTTGCCGAATTCACTTGCTGCTGGTCCTGACAGACTACCTCCCTGACTTTATTATGAATCAGCTGATATCTTATGTAGTCTGCTTTTTCAATTATTTCAGTGCTCGATATCTAGCGGTATACTTCCCCATGACTGGAAGAAGTCTCTGGTTATTCCAATGTTCAAGAAGGGCGAACGTACTTCTGTGAATAATTACCGACCTATCGGTCTCACTTGTGTGGCTTGTAAAGTTTTCGAAAAACTAACTGATAAAGCTATCCGTTTTCACCTTGAAAGTCTCAATATATTCAGTGATGTACAACATGGCTTCAGGAAGAACAGATCTACGATCACCAATCTTGCAACATCAATACACAGTTGGGCTGATTCCATGCGATCAGGTGTTGGACTCGATGTGCTTTTCTTTGATCTGTCTAAAGCCTTCGACTGTGTGAAACATGACATTCTACTCTCAGCACTTTGGCACTACGGTATCAGAGTTCCTATCCATAGATGGCTGCATTCATTCCTAACATCTCGTTTCTTCGCAGTCAAGATCGGCGGTGTATTGTCTGAATGGCGTCATATGTTTGTAAGGGTTCCTCAGGGGTGTGTAATCAGCCCACTACTCTTCAACGTCTACATCAACTCACTCCCTTCTGTCATACATTCACAGTGCCTTCAGTATGCTGATGACCTCATAGTCCTAGTGACGACCTCATAGTCACAGTGATGTAACTATACTCCAGAAAGATGTCGAGATGGTTTCTCGATGGTGCAATACTGTCGGACTCAAAGTGAACCTGCGAAATAATTCCACCTACATATTGGAAAAGGGACCTTCAGTGGTAGCTACCGAGAACGCCTGCGCTGTCTTGTTCCTCCAGTAAAAATTCCACTGAAATTTAATGATCTGATGTTCGTGTGGAGGAGCTTGATCACCCAGGCCACTGTTGCAAGGACACGTTTGAGCTAAGAACCAGCGATCGCATACGTGGTCACAACTATATGCTTAAGAGAAGGCGAGCCTGCAATACGAATATCAACAATCAATGATAGAATTGTACCTACCTGGAATTGTCCACCTGCTGTGACGATAAATGGTAACCTGGGGAGTTTTAAAAGACGGTTGCGAAATTACTTAGGATGCGTTGTCGTCATGCCTGAATTGCACATTATTTCGTTTATAGAAACAATTATTACAAGTCACTGTTCTATAATGGATAAAAAGGGTATAAAGGTTGAATTAGATAATAAAACTATACCTATATTATATTGGAATCCAAAATTACATAAAAATCCAATAAAACCTAGGTTCATATGTAGTGCGTTTAAATGTACATTAAAATTACTTTCTGTCTATATGAATAAAATACTTAAAGTAATTAAAGCACACTTTAAAAAATATTGCAAGGTAATCGAAATTAATACTGGTATAAAACACTATTTCAGTATTAATTCTACAAAAGAATTTTTTGAACAGACAAAAGGAATAAATTTTCAAAATATAAATACATACGATTTTAGTACTCTTTATACAAATCTAGGTTTAGTAGATATTAAAGAAGCGTTAGTAAAATTAATTAATCTTATATTCGGAAAAAGATATACATATATATGTTATAATAATTATAACGCCTATCTAACAAAAATTTAACCATCAAATAAGTATAAATATATGGATAAAATTGAATTAATAGAATCCTTAAATATTTTGATAAATCAAAATTATTTAAAAGTAGGGACATCTATATTTAGACAAGTAAAAGGTGTTCCAATGGGTGGTAATAGTAGCCCAATTATAGCTGACTTGTTTTTAAGCTTTATAGAATATGAATTTGTTCATAACTGTGTAAAAACTAAATCTAAACAATATAAATATATGAAATATGTTTCGATACATTGATGATATATGTGTATTTAATTCTAATAATTTTTATTCAATTAGTGAGCACATTTATCCAGAAAGCCTTATTCTTAACAAAACCAATATTAATGATAAAGAAGGTGCATATCTAGATATGAACATTAAATTAACATTAACTAAAACTACTATTAATTTATATCGTAAAGATGACATATTTAAATTTACAAGAAACATATTTTTGCATAAGCATTCATGCATACCATATAATATAAAATATAATACATTAAATAATGAAATTTTAAGAATTGCAACAATATGTAATGATATTGGCTTTCTTCAAAATCATTTAAATAATTATAATAGATACATATTTTAAACTAGGTTACTATAAAAATAACATCAAGCAGAAAATAGTAAAATATATAAATCAACACAATAATATAAAGAATAAATTTAAACTCTTAAGTGGCAAATTTTTATGGATAGATAATAAATAATATACTTTGTATTAGAATAAGATACTAGATAGTTTTATCAGAGGAAATACATCATTAGCATGTATTTTGCCCCGCTGCTATGTTGGGTAGAAGAGTTAGGGGCGGAAACCTGATAGCATAGCAATTCCTCCTGATGACCTCTAATTCTTATTCTGATACAACGTCTGTTATTTATTAGTCAATTCATAAAAATGACGTTTATTTTAAATTTCATTTTTTTAACTTGATTTAAATTATAGAAAATCTAAAAACAATTATTAATTTTATTATTTAATTATTAAATTTTGATTTAGCATTATTATGTTTTGTTTATTTTATAATTATATTAAATACGTAGACTCAGTTAGCTGATTTAATTATTTAATTTTTAATTTTTAATTTTTCTTCTGTTTTCCCTGTTGTGAACCAATATGTACGAGCTGTTCAAGCTCTTTTTGTTGTCGAAAATATAATAATAGATGTCATTACAACTAAACCTCTATATATGTTAACTTGTAACTTTATCGAATAAATAAAAATAATTAACATGAGATAAATGAGCTATCGTTATATGCGCATAGTTATAGAGAATGAAAATAGTTTTAGAGAATGAACTATTTATGGGCAGCTTGCTGTCGCTGCGCCAAGTTAGAAATTTGTTCAAATCATTTTGAATGGTAATGATATTAGTTGACGATTTTATGATTAAATAGATATTTTAGTTGTCAGGGTAAACAAGACAATTCAAACTAAGTATCAACGGGATGCCGTTAACATATAGTTAATAAGATATAAAACTAGTATTGAGGATTATTGAGGCCATTAACGTACAGTTAATAAGAAATGGAACTAGTATTGAGAATTGTTGGACATCAAACGAAGCATCATACATTGTAGATAGCATATTATTAATTCTGACTTACATAGTTTGACACTTAAGGTATATACGGATCCACTTAAAAACTAGGCAAATCCGTAACTAATCGGTTTTTTTATGATAATGCTATAATCAGCTAAATCAAACGATTAACTGAAATCAATAAAATTTTCGTCGGTAAAATATAGTAGTCAAGACTATAAAATCAGCCGTAATGCCGGTTAATAGATTAGTGACCGTTAAAATACCAAGACGAAAATCATGTTGTTGTTCGAAGGTTATACTCTATGTATAGTTTAAGTTTATAAGATCACGGATGATCAAACACTCAAACATTTATAGAGGAATTTAGATCGATAAAATTGTTCGTTAATATCACACAAAGATTTATTACCTGATTTGAAAATATGGCTAGCAATTTAAAAAATTAAGTCAGTACGCAATCGCACAATAATATGTAGGAAATACGAATATCTTAGAGCGTTTATGCTATGCTGTGTGCAATCCCGCGAGAAAAATATTTAAAAGATTATCTAAATCAGGGCTACTGTGCGTCCTTAACTAAAGAGGGCGCGTCCAAAATCACTAATTGTAAAAGTCAAAATATAATCTGATAACAGCCAAATATGTAATAGTACATTTATACATCACTAAATGCATTATAATTGAGTAATTATAAAGTGAGTGTTAAAAAGTTAGCTACTGGATGGGTTGTTATGGATTACAAAGATCCTACATCTTAAACAATAAGTTTATTTGATTTTCGACATTACAATGCACGAATTTATCGTATATGATATATTCTACCGACCAAATATATTTGCTCGATTGAAGTCACAAGTGAGAAAGATTTGAATTATCTTGAAGGAGAGAAAGAGTATGAACATCCAATGTAGTAATTTTCTGAAGATGCTAACAGAAGTTAGCTAAATATCAAAAATTTCCTCTTTTCTTTATCCAGCTCCAATAATTATTTATTCAATGTAGATTTTCATTAACGTGGAGCAATTTAGGATCACGAGTTGCAGGACTTAGTAGTGAGTTTTCGCGTAACACACGGACGAAATGTCTTGTTGAAGTGAACATACTGTAGAGAATACGGTAACGATCGACGTTCAAGCAAGTTAAATGGTAGCGAATCCAAACTACATAGCATTCTTTTACGAGGATAATATAATGAGCAGAATACAGTACGGGTGCGATCGGAGTCTTAATATTAGGGTAAGGCCATTACAAGTATATGATAAATAGAATAGTTCTAACAGGAAATGTCTAAGAATACTCAACTCCGTAGACTTAAGGATGAGGACATTAAATCTTCGTAAGACATAAATCGAATTGTAATTTGCACGAAATATATCCTTTGAGAGTTATCGTACAAATGAGATCCGGATGCCGTTCATGTCACTTAGTTTGTTGTGTGATCATTACTTTTTATTGATGCCGAACATGATGCACAACCTTGCGAATACACGAAGTTAAGCCAATTACGGATAAGAATGTTGATATCACTAACAACTTTACTTAACCTAACTTTATCTTTACTTAACCTAACAGATTATATCTTTATTTAACTATCCATTTTTATTTATTTTTATTTATCTTTATTTACTTAACCTAACTATCTTTATTCATATTTACTTAATCTAACTGATTACTCGTTAGCCAAAATATTAGTTTCATACATTGAAGAACAATATTTAATAACAATTATAGGAGAAATTACTCAGCTATAGTTTAACCTACAGAGCGATATGTTACTGATAATTATAATAGTAATGTCTACGGTTTATTTGAGGAATAACACTTTCGAACACTTCCTGTACATTACATTCGTTAAATAAGCTATATTTTATTTAAAGGCTGGGTATTTCATTGAATCGCTTTCCAACCCGAAACACATTCGAATTTGCAACAGCATTGTTAGATTGATAAACACTATCTCATAGAATGTAACGAATACTTTTGACATCATTGCTTAGACCTCTCAAAATGGGCATGATGCTAGTAGATCGAGAATTTTGAGTTACAAAGGTCAGCCTAATCAATCGGCCTAAACTGAAACATATATACATGCATGGATTTGTGGTTCTATTTGCAAAATCGTAAAATTATTGCGCTGGAATTCAACAGCATTCGGCGTAGGTTTTTCTGGAACCGTTGATTCGTCGTTTACTGTTCAGAATCTGTGAAGATAAGGTTTGGCGGCACAGACAATTACACGTAAAATTGATTGCGATCATCGAACTGCTAAAGTGCGTTAGATTCATTACATTGACAAACCTTATTAGAATTTTGTTTAGATCCTTGGAAATCAAAAATTAATGTAGTTTGTAGATTTATCGGTAAAAGAATTAAAGCATGAACTATTATTTACATTGAGTTCAACTTAAGAAATGCAATTTCGCTTAGATTTGTTCAAATGCAGTTTATACTCAGTGTTCAAACTGTTGGGAATTATCAAGAATTAGGAAATCTTTGAAATATACATGTAAGGGCATTACAATCAGTTTCTTCTACACTTTGGAATCTACATTAGTAGATCTTATAAAATCTTAATTATTTTACGTCATGCAATACACCGATGGCATCCTCATCTGTGCTCATGCACCCGCACATCGCATACACGATATAAGCATTTCTGCCTATAACTGTATTTCTTCTATCTATAAACGTCTCTCCAATCTCCATCTCGTTCTAAGCCCCGACAAGTCCAAAATAATGTGGATGCTCCCCCGTAAACCAAACATATCTCCTCCCACTGTATATTTTGCCTCATCGATCATCCCCATAGTCCACAATCTCACTTTCTTAGGCTTCCATTTCGATGATCATCTTTCCTTTAAACCCTTCGTCCGTGACAAGGTCCGCTCATCTAACTTAATTCTCCGTGACATCCGCCGTATCCGCCCCCTTATCGACTTCCGTTCTTGTATGTATCTTCTTTCATCGCTTCTCTTCCCTGAAATCTATTATTGCCTCAGCCTTTTCGCCAATTCTCCAAAATCCATCATCCTACCCCTACAACGAATAATCAACTTCGCCGTTCGAGTTTCGTCTCCGTCGATTCGAACACATATCCACATATCTTGCCCAACTCTCCTGGCCCACCATCCACATCCGCATCAAACCTTGCCTTATCGAAACTTTTCGTCTCATTGCTGTCGGATCACCATCGTTCACCTACCTTCCTTTCTTAGACGACACTCGCCCCACCTCGCTATCGCTGCGTTCCCGTAATTTCCTCTTACTCCACGTTCCCAATTACTCTAATAACTACTGTCTCTCCACAGTAGTTGTTGAAGTAATCAGCTCCCTCTCGACATCCACCGCGCTCCTTCCTTTATTACATTCAAATACCGCCTCAGTACCCACCTTCTCGACACATGATTTACATTTTTGTTTGTTGTGGTCATGTAAGCGTGCGCTGGCACGCATTTGCCACGTTAAAATAAATCTTTTTTATAGGCTAACTTTTAAGGAATATAATGCTTTATTCCTGTTCTTTTATTTATTTTTAATCCATGAGCGTTGCAAACTATGATCATCAAAGCCAGAAGCATAAGATTGCCTTCTTTCTGACATTTTCAGGTGCTCTATTTTAAATTTAGTTGTGTTGATCATGTTTTAAATTTAGTTTTTAATTGCATATTTATAATTAGACTTTTAATGAAATCGCTTTTTCTATGGTTTATAATTAATCATTATTTCTTTATTAGAATTTAATAAGATCCAATTGATTTTAATTGATTTCTTTAATCAAAGATGAAGCAATTGTAGTTTCATTAATTTGCTGTCAAGTTTAGCCATATTTTTCACAAAAGCACGAATTAGAGGTCATTTTAAAAGCTTTTGATACATAATTACGATTCTTGAGACCGTAACTGTCTTTCCTGATGCGAAGCTGGTCGCATGAGTACAAACTAACTTCCTTAATAACTTAATCAAATTGTTAGTGTGATCTCATTATTGTTGCCAAAGTTATATGTTAAATATGTTAAATTTAGTTGTTGAGATTTCTTGAAATTTATTAGAAACATTTAAATAAATGTCAATTATGCTGCCTACGATTTACACCGCATTTAAATGCAGTTGAACAGTATCAGGAGAATATATTATTACATTTAGTTTCATGAAAGTAATGAAATTGTATTCCATAAGTAACTTGCACACATTTTTTGTGGGTTAACGAATATAGTTGATCTTTATGAGCTGTTAGTAATTTGTAACATTTGCTCTGACATTCACGTGATTGAGCATTCGCCGTGCATAGTCTCCGAGGAATGATTCAAATTCAATTAAACAAAATCATAAATGTACACTCAGCAAACAATGTCAAAGAGTTGTTCAGTCCAAAACAATTTAATTTTTACAGAAAATTGTAAATGCATGGAAGCGTTTCAGCAAACAGACTCAGTTTAGCTTAAATTGAGGTGTTAAAACAACGATTTATTTTAAATTGTGATTTGTTATTTATTACTTATTAATCGATTCATAAAAATTGACTTTTATTTTAAATTTCAATTTTTTTATTTTTAAAAAATAGTTTAAAAACGTTATATTAAATCTTATAACAATTATCTATAATTATTTTCTAATTATTAAATTTTGATTTATTGATTCAGCATTATTATTAATTTATTTATTTTTATTTATTTTTTTATTTTATAATTATATTAAATACGTAGACTCAGTTAGCTGAATTGATTTTTTTATAATAAAGTTGTCAACTTTCAGCTATATTAGTAATGTCGTAGAAATTAATAATAAAAAAGCATGAAGAAGCAGAGGCGAAATAAACTTGAGCTATTTAAACGACTATAGTGCTAGCCGTTTGAATATAGTATCTCACTATGGTGCTATTCAAACACCATAGTGAGACAAGAGTGGCAATTTCCCTCCACGAGGTACGCTATCAAATACCCGATAAAAGTCTAGAAATATGACGTTCAACTCAATTAAACAAATGAATAATTAAACAGAAACTAATATGATAATTTTAAATTGAAATAGCTTTATTATTGGGCATTAAATTATTTTTTATAAAATAGGCATCCTGTGTAAATATTGTTCCAATGTACTTGTTATACAGGATACTTATTTTATAAAAAAGGATAATATTATGCCCAATAATAAAGCTGATTTCAATTTAAAATTATCATATTAGTTTTTGTTTAGTTACAATTTATAAAAGGGCCAAGTAATTTTATTTTAATTTGATGTTTGTATAGTTTTTAATATTCAGTTAAAAGCGAGACACACTGATGCAAATAATATTAAAATACTCAATGTATATTACTTAGAGGCTAATAAACCGTGTCTAAATATTTGTAACTATCTATTTCTTAAATATTACATGTATCAATGTGCCTCACTTTTAATTTGATATTAAAAACTATACAAACATCAAATTAAAATAAAATTACTTGGCCCTTTTATAAATTGTTATTAAACAAACACTAATATGATATTTTTAAATTGAAATCACCTTTATTATTGGGCATAATATTAACCTTTCTATAAAATGTCCTGTATAATACGTGCATTGGGACTATATTTAGGTAGGCCCCATAGTCAGGGCACTATAGACAGGCCCCATAGACAGGCCCCATAGACAGGCCCCATAGACAGGCCCCATAGACAGGCCCCATAGACAGGCCCCATAGACAGGCCCCATAGACAGGCCCCATAGACAGGCCCCATAGACAGGCCCCAATATCAGGCCATATATACATGCCCCATATATATTTTGTTTTTCAATAATAATTCCACAATTTCTTTAAAAAAGAAATTGTGGAATTATTATTTTATTTTTCTACTAAATTTCATTTAATGTTTTCTTTTTTTAAACTTGTATTTTTATTATTATTCAAATATTTTTACACATTAAAGGTTACCCGCTAATGGGTCAATTCAGTTCCAGAATAATAAAAAATCATGGCTGTAATGTGGGAGAACCGGGTGAAATATAGTAGATCGCGGAGCCCGAAGACTCGCGGATGCTGTACGCACTATCGTGAAGTTGATTTTTCTTCTCAGGTTGGTTATCACCTCGTGGTAATTAAGAGGATTCCCATGAGCTAACGTGCTTGCGATCGTTTTCAGAACAATGTTTGTCTTGTTGCCAATACCACCGGATGTAGAGAATACTAGAGGGATCAAACCACTGTGTTCGACATTAGTTATACGTTCTTCGTATTTGGCTATTTTCCGTGCCTCGACATCCGGTGGCAGAATTAGCTGCGACAGAATTGCAGTTGCAACATTTAGGAATTGATGAAGGCTAAAATCTAGGCATTGAACTCTGTATATTGTCTGGTTGTTGGGATTGTATATTGTCTGGATGTTGTCTGTATATTTTCAGTATATTGTCTGTATATTTTCTGTATATTGTTTGTATGTATATTAGATTGTAAGTATTTAGTAATTGTATATATTAATCTCTTAAACTTTTTTATGTTTTAATCTCTTAAACTTTTCTTCATTACCACGAGATGATGACCAACATGAGAAGAAAAATCAACTTCACGATAGTGCGTGCAGCATCCGCGAGTCTTCAGGCTCCCCGATCTACTAGATGTCACCCGGTTCTCCCACATTACAGTCATGATTTTTTAATGTTTTCTTATATAATAATAATGATTTTCTTAACAAAAATAATACATAGGTTAAATAGAATTAAAACAAAAATAGAAAATAAAAGCCGTCAGAAATCAGAAATCATCGTCTTCCGGAAAAACTTGTCCACTTCTTCTATCATCTTCATGGCCTCATGTCCAGTGGGATCTGAGATCCACAGCCAACCCAACACGCCACCCTTCGACTGAATCACCCGGGTCTTTCACCCCACCCCCGAAGAGTCCAATCGACGCGGACTATGCTGGGTAATCGAGAGACGAAGAGCTTGAGAAACCTTAGCCTTTGCTCTGGGGGACGTCCTCTAGAGAAGAAGACTAATCCCAATTTTCTTTTATGTTTTTCCTTTGTTACAAATGTTGAGTATTTTGTATAAATGTTAAACTTTGTTTTTGTGTTTGAATGAACTGTTTTTAATTTTTCTTTGATTGCAATTAATTGCTTTAAAATGAGTAGTGAAAAAATTTCAACGTCGGAGCTTCAAAGCTCCATGCAAAATGCAAATTCTTTCAAATTTTCAAGGATTTTTGACTCAGGTATGGGTAATTTTCAAGTTAAAGATGACAAATCTGCTGATAATAAGGTAAGTGAAGTTTTGATTTCTGATTCTGGTAACTCAGGGGAGCTCCCCCCGATGCCTAAACTGAAAAATCTACTACTAATCTCAGGAATTAAACCGATTGAACGCCACTTATTATTTAATACATTTCTACGTGAATTCATTAATAAACAACCTGTTGGCATATTATTTAACTCTGTCAAGACAGGCGACAATCTTCTAAGAGTCTCTTTTTCATCTGGCGACATTGCTAAGCAATATATGGATTTTTTCACTAAGAAT
This sequence comes from Pomphorhynchus laevis, assembly GCA_012934845.2. NCBI lineage: Eukaryota > Metazoa > Acanthocephala > Palaeacanthocephala > Echinorhynchida > Pomphorhynchidae > Pomphorhynchus > Pomphorhynchus laevis. The sequence continues at coordinate 46,871 of WNNJ02001864.1, forward strand.
CTCGCACATCTCGGAACTTTTAACTATAAACCTATCTAAGCTACAATTAAAATAACTAATTTCCCGTTATTCCCCGACGATTCTGACATCAACAGTCTTAAGAAAACATATAAACTTACTTTAGTAAGGCAATTAAAATCCAAATCAGGCGATCAATTGCCGGTCGCATTTGCGAACACTGACCTGGACACTGGTGAGGTCATGTGTAAGAATGCTGTTAATCCGATTATTGGTTATAATTTTAAGTGTGTGCTGATCAGTGAGGATCTTCTCACGTATCCTCACTGCAATAAATGTCATAAGTGGGGGCATTGGGTCTTCACTTGCAAGGCGCCCCCATTGTGTGGTGTATGCAGCAGTGTCTCCTGCTCCGACATGACAAATAACTCTAAATGCACAGCGAACCCTACTTGTAGCAACTGCGGATTAGGACATCCGTCTTGGTCTCGCTATTGCCAACATTTTACTAGATACATAAATAAATTTGTTCGTCCATCTGCAGCAACCAAATCCTTGTTCTCCGACGTAGCTAAATCGAATCCTCCAGATAGAATGTCAAATGCGGACATTCTGTTTCTTATAGACAATTCTAAGAAAATGATTCTAAACCAAATGGAAAACCTTATCAAGCCGCTGGTAAACGCATTATTTCAATCCCCTACCGTCGCTCAAGTAGAGACCTGTCCCAAATCCAAAAAAGGGGTGGATCTGCTCATCCGATCTCACCGCCCAAGGTGGGTAAACTCCTGAATGGCAATATTACAGACTCCACCCAGGGAAATGAAGATAATGCCCAGGGGGCACGGGCCAATGGCAGGGTTAGTGATGGGAAGCGAAACGTTTCCACTCCTAGCTCTGTATAGGCCGCCAGCTCCCGTCTAACTGGTCTGCACAATGGTGAGTAAGCCCGAGCATTTTTCATTGAATATTCTTCAGTGGAATTCGGGAGGTGCTTTTGCCCTTAGGCTTCTATCTGGTAGAGACGCAGATGTTATAGTCCTTCAGGAGACACGGTCTATCCGTCTCCCCCAGGACATTACTCGATTTATCCCTAAGCACATTTATTCCCACTATACTCCGTACATAACCCCCCTCACTCCTCTTCATCTCAAGGACTCTTGACCTTAGTTAAATGCTCCTTAAGATCCTCCCTCATTTTAAACTACTCCTGTCTAGCCCTATCTTGCTTAGTAGTTTTACTCGTTAAGAACGGTAAACGCCTCAGTCTAGCCAACTTCTATATTCGTCCGGGGGAGATTCACAAGAACCGTGACCTCCTGGATGGGATAATTGATGGCGGCTATGACATGGTACTCGGTGACTTCAACGACAGAACTGGTCGTTGGATTAATGCAGCACTCCGCAGAGCCAGGAATGGTTATCTTATTCATAAACCACCGTCCCCCTTCTTTCATTGCACAACAACGAATTCTCTCCTCGACTTACTATTGCTCCACGAGAAGTGGTTGCTTAAACCCTTCTGTACGGAGCAATCGCGGCAACATCTGTCCACCTCTCATGACCTGATTCGTTGGCGGATAGAAGAGGATTCCCTGCTTCGTAGAAGATTCCACTTTGATCCTATAGAGTGGCTTTCTTCCAAGCAGCTATCCAACGCTTCCCCCGAATTGGCATTGAGAGTTTAAACAAATTTAATTCCTATCTCTCTTCGCAAGCCACCGCGTTTTTATCGACTACCTATAAAGGTCGCATTTTCAGCCCCACTCCGACAAAACTCAAGGTCCTGACCAAACTGCTGCACTTCCCTGACCTCTCCTCTTCGGCCAAACAGACTCTCTCGAATGAATACTGGCGTACCAGACATTGGTTCCAGCTGACTAAGGATAAGTCGAGCATTGCTCGTCTTAACCCTTCTCAGTCTTCCTTCTGGAAGATATTTAAGAAAGAGAAGGTTGTTTGTTGGAAGGATATAGCGTCCGGGTGGATCGGAAGTATTGGTCTTGATAGAGTTTTGGAGGAGTCACTTTCCTTACATAACTATGGAGCCACTTAATCACCGCAACCAATCCCGCCTTGGGGAGACTTCAGGCGTAGAGATATATCCGTTCCAGATATACTCAAAGCCTGGGGGCCTCTTCCGGGCACCTCCAAAACCGTCGCTCCACTCTCTTCTCGGGTCTGTCAGCTTTTGACAGCCGATCAAAGAAGGGAGGTGGCCGTCACAATGTTATTAGCCACCCCATCCGATGTGGCCGGCATCAACATTAGTCGTAGAATCTTTATCCCAAAGAAATATCCGGTCTCATGTCCTAAAGACCTGCGACCCATCTCGATTCAAAATTCCCTCGTATCGATCTACGAGAAAGCGCTTGCGCGTAGAATCCGCGATCATTTAAGTAGGCGAAATTTAATCCCTCCTGGTTTCCATGGGTTCGTCAAGGGTCGCTCTGTCTATTCTGCAGTAGGTGAAGTGCATCAGTTTTGTCGGGAGAATAGTCATCAACTTGCTGTGGCTGTTTTCCTTGACTTTTCTGCTGCATTTGACCGCATCTCCATTCCTTTTGTTATATCTTCTCTCAAGTCCCTCGGGTTGCCTGCGAGAATTGCTAACAGGGTGGAGATACTGTTGTATACCAAGCGATTCTTTTATGAAGACGACCCTGATGCGCGTCGGTTCTACCCTATTACGGGTGTGTCTCAAGGTTCCCCTCTTTCTCCTATCTTGTATCTTGCTGCTTCCATAAATCTTTTCAAAATATTTAAACAGCGTGATCAACGTTTAGTGGTGTACGCTGATGACACCACATCCCTGTTCTCTGGACGCAGGTGCAAGGACGTTGTCTCTAACATCAGCCGTTTCTTTTTAAGATTAAAAGACCAGTTACCCAGGTCCAACCTTATTCTAAACTCCGCCAAATCGCAGGTGGTTGTCTTTCATGGCTCCCCTGCGACGAAGCAAAAGCTTAAGAGATTAGCACTCTCTGCTCTAGCCTCCTTATTTGCCTCTGATCCACTCCCTACCTTCTCTAGTCGATTAAAATACCTGGGGTTCACCGTTTCGGTGAACTGGTCGGCGAAAGCCGACCTGGATAGACTAAAACGTATCCTGAAGAGAGCTAGTTGGGCTCTGAAACGGGCCCAACATCTGTCGTTGAATGGGAAAACTCAAGTGCGCCTTTGGGGTACTTGGGCTATCTCGGGATTAGTCTTCTTCTCTAGAGGACGTCCCCCAGAGCAAAGACTAAGGTTTCTTAAGCTCCTCATCTCCCGCTTACCCATCATAGTTCGCGCCGACTGGACTCTTCGGGGGGTGAAAGACCCCGGGTGGTTTAGTCGGAAAGCAGCGTGCTGGATCGGTTGGAGGGCTCAGATCCCTTTGGATTTGGGGTCTCTTTGTGTATAGTGTTGGAGACTGTCATGTCAAGTTCAAGATGCAGTTCATTTATCTGACATTGACATTATAACTATTTTGTTGTCATTATTTATGTCGTTATGTATTGTTTTTTAATAAAACCTTTATTATTATTTGATTGCATTTCATGTAAATACATTCAATTGATTGTGCACGTCGGAGCTTCAAAAGAATTTCTAAGTAACTTTTAAAAAACTAACTATGGGGTCAGCTAGTCTAATGAATTTTTCTTATGAATTGTTCTTGGAGTCATTGCCAACCTTAGACAGTCGTCGGAGGTATACTGTGGATGATCGGGAGGATGGTTTAGAACGCTTTGAACGCTCTTTAAAACATTTTTTGCTGAATTTTCTCAATGCGATGGTTTTTTTTGCGTTTTTACATTGGCCATGTCGAAGTCATAGGTTACGGTTGTCATGAACTATCTGTCGAATGCCGTGATGGCACTGTGTATGTTTATAGATGAGTCAACGTGGGATGTATCGACGATGCTGATCAACGATCCGAAGACTTGTCTGATAACATAATCGAAATCGAAAGAGAGTGTGATGATGCTCTTACTGATAGCAGAACTGGAAACGACAGTGATAAGGATTGTGAGGACACCTGGGCTTATAGTACCGGGGTTGACACTGTGGATGCCTTTAATATTGCTGGTATAATTGATGTTCTGTCAGATAACAGTAGCAATGACTTTAACGGTTATGAGAATATCTACCTTGCGACTATAGCGTTGATGGAGGATAGCAACGATTCTGGGAATTACTGCTGTAGTGTGAAAAAAAGAATGGTTATAAAAGGCTTGAGGCTTCCAGTTGTGGTTGTTTCTTTGATACAGTAAAGTGTCGGAAATTCAAAAGAAAATAATCCTTACTACAAAGCAAACTTAGTACCACTAAACTTCTCTGCTATGTTCCGAAGGTGTCTCACCTGCAATGGCCTTGTCTGCGGTGTGGAGTTTGGAAGCATAAATCCTTTGAGAAGACGGGCAGTGGAAAGCTTCTTTAGACTGGAAGAACAAAGCTTTGAAAAAGCGGATGTGTTTTGAATAGAAGGGAGGTAACGAGATCATGCGATAAGACCGCTGGTCTGCGTCTGCTAGAACCCTCTCCTTATGTGGTAATGTAATCATTCGATTTTTGCTTATATACTCCAACTTTTGACAAATTTATTTCCACATACGTTTGTGTTTTTAATAAAATCTTTATTATTAATTTTTCTTTGGCATGGCATCATGTATCGTGATGTTCTTAAGTGATTCAACGGGTAGTCGATATTAGCGGTTTTTGATCAACATTACCAGTGAAACCACATATATTACAAACTAATTGTCTGGATTGTTTAAAATGCAAATTGGTTTAAAACACTTATTTGCAAAAGATTGAATTACCTGAGTCGAGTGGCTGCCAAGTTCAACAATTTGTTAGAGATTAATCATATGAGTTTCACTCTATTGCTAGATTTTAGATTAAATGTTTTCTATACAAAATATTTCGTGTATATTTGAATTTCAAAATTTATATGACTTATAAAATATATTTACGAATCTATTTTATAGATCTTATACCCGACGTCATCTTACTTGTTTTATTTGTTAACATATATTTGTTTTATCTGTCAGTATTTGTTTCATATGAGTATCACTCTATTGCTAGATTTTAGATTAAATGTTTTCTATACAAAATATTTCGTGTATATTAATTTTATTAATTATTCATATTAATTATATATTAATTTAATTAATACATGTATTTGATCAACCATTACTTTATTCTAATCGCTAATTTATTTTCAAAAATATAAAATCCGAAAGTAAATGTAATTATAATTATATTGAGTACACGACTTTATTAAATATATTTTGCAATATAATATTTACTGTAATATTATTTATTTCTTTAAATAAATATATATTTGTCTTGGGTTTAGATGATATAAATTACCTTATCCCTTCATATTTAGTTGCCGTTTTGTCATTTTTGAATTGCAATTAATCCGCAGTTATGCCTAGAGAAATAATCACTTTGCAATTAGGTCAATGTGGAAATCAAATCGGAATGGAATTTTGGAAACAACTATGTGCTGAACATGGCATTACTGCGGATGGTACATTTGAAGAAATTAGTAACGAAACAGGTGATCACGATATTCATCTACATCATCACGACCGCAAAGACGTTTTCTTCTATCAGGCAGACGATTCGCACTACATCCCAAGGTCCATACTTTTAGATTTAGAACCTCGTGTAATTAATTCCATAATGGGATCTTCGTATAAAAATTTGTACAACCCAGAAAATGTTTACATATCCAAGGATGGAAGTGGTGCTGGTAATAATTGGGCTCAGGGTTACCATTGCACAGAAACCCTTTATGAAGAAATAGCGGACATTATTGACAGAGAGGTCGACAATGCTGACAGTTTAGAAGGCTTCGTTATATGTCATTCAATTGCGGGTGGAACTGGATCAGGAATGGGATCATATTTGTTGGAGCGACTGAATGATCAATTTCAAAAGAAGCTTATACAAACGTATTCAGTGTTTCCTATTCAAAATGAGGCGTCCGATGTGATCGTACAACCTTATAATTCTCTTCTTACTCTAAAGCGACTGACACAGAAAGCAGATTGTGTAGTTGTACTTGATAACGATTCCCTAAACCGTATTGCAGCCGAGCGGTTACACATAAGTAATCCTTCTTTTTCACAAATTAATCAGCTTGTCAGTACGATCATGTCCGCTAGCACCTCTACGCTGCGATATCCCGGCTATATTAATAATGATCTGATTAGCTTAGTTGCTTCCTTAATACCCTCCCCTCGTTTGCACTTCCTGATATCGAGCTATACTCCACTAACGGCAGAATGCTGTCAAAGTGAAGTGCGTAAAACAAGTGTATTAGATGTTATGAGACGATTATTACAGCCAAAAAATGTTATGGTATCCATATCACGACAGAAAGACTTTAGTCACCGTTATATATCAATATTAAACATAATTCAAGGAGAGGTAGACCCTTCTCAGGTTCATAGAAGTCTAATGAGAATTCGCGAGAGAAACCTCTCTCAATTTATTCAATGGGCTCCAGCCGGTATTCAGGTCGCACTTTCAAAAAAATCTCCATACATTCAATACACTCACAGGGTAAATGGATTAATGTTAGCCAACCATACAGGCGTTGTATCCTTATTTGAACGCTGCCTGCATCAATATGGTCGCCTGATCAAACGTTCAGCGTTCCTAGAACAGTACAAAAGACATCCAACGTTTGAAAATAATTTAGATGAATTTGATAATAGTCAGGCAGTGGTTGAGGAATTAGTAGAGGAATATCGTGCTGCTGCAACGCCTGAATACATAAATTGGACACCTCGTGCTAATAGATCAAAAGGAGACATGTCGGTATGAGATCCAATGTGCAATTCAATGTAAAATATAAGAATTACTTAATAATATCCAGATTACAAACTTTAGTATTCGATTTTCATTTATAGAGAAATATAAAAAACTAAATTCGACTTTGTTAAATTAATCTTAAAATTAAAATTTAATTTCAAGTAAAAATCGTTTTTAATTTTTTGTATTATTCATGAAGATTAACTGATTTAATCTACTTGTTTGATATTTTCACTAGTATTTAGCGAAATACAAAATAAAAATTTGTTATTTTACTTAACAACAATAATATTCGGATCGTTTACTTTTAATATCTATTGTTTTTATTCTAACAATAGATAGAATAAAAAAATTGTTCTCGCTAAAAATAAAACATATGTAAAAGAAAGAGAAAATTCAGTTAATAATTTCAAATGTATATACTACCATTTTTAAAATTTATTACTCCCGCAGAGTTTTAGCATGTGACTTAATATTTAGGTTTGCTCTTGTACATCAGCTGCTCGTCATTCCAATGTATTATTAAAAAACTATATGCACCATATTTATGTAAACGAAAGCTTTCACAAAGCTCTTTTAATGTCATTTATAACAATTATAAAAAACAAAATCACATTTAAAAATTAAACATTAAAAAAATTGTCAAGTTTTTAATTAATTTTAATTTATTTTAAATTATCACAAAATCAAATATGAAAAGGTAAAAGAAATATTTTAAAAATCAATTTATTTATTATTTTATAAATCTACGTTGTTCATAATAAACATACACATTTATCACAAAACTAAACTAATTTATTTTTTAGTAAATATCCCCTTCCTTTATTATTTTTTTATTATTTTATCTTTATTCGCAATAAAACCATGTTTATTATAGATCAATTATTTAAGAGCCAGATATTAAAATGGCGTTATTGAAAATACTAAACTGAGTTTATTTTTTTATAAAAAAATTCTGAAAATGGATTTATTCACATAAATGCTTATTACATATAACGTAGTAATCTTTTGTTATTTTCGTTTGATAACTTGTAAGCTTTTCTACATTTCTCTACGATATTAAATTGAAACAAATTAATATTTTATGTCCTTACGGGTAACTATTTGTGAACTAAATGACCATCAGCAAAACAATGTAGAACCTCCTGGTATTTTTAATCAGTCGTGACAAAACATTCCAGTAAACAACGTGGGGTATAGTTTCAAATTATTGATATATGTCCGTGTGTATGCTTAATTTTATAATAACCGAAACATCGAGGATATCCGTTTATCGCAATCTGAAATTAATTCACCATGCATGGAAGAATTATAAATTTAAGAATATTTAAAGGGTCATTATGATTGAGAAAGAACCTTTTATTAACGATAATATCCTCAACGACATATTTGTACAATTTATCCATTTAGAAAAATATTTAAACATTTTATAACAAATATTATAATCTTTTATTTAAATTAAAAATATATAGCAAAGTATAAGGCCATTTTCAGACAAAAACAGCGAATGTGTTTTACATTCCGATATTAGAAAACGTTAAAAATATATTGATGCGTATGATATATATAATGAAAATATATATAATTTTTTTATATATCAAGAAAATTTATAACTGTTCTAGCAAATTACATTATTATTTTCCTGAAGAAGGCCACTAGTTGGTCGAAAGCTTGAATAAAACGATATCTTTGTGTTTCCGGTTTGACTTAAAATCCGAGTATTAATATATACAAGTATCCGTCAAAGGATCCCGGAGCTGATTTGAATAAATAATCTAAACTATATATATAGATAATATATTTATCAGTGTTAAGTATATCAAATAATACTTCATTTATGTTATTTAATCGTTAAGTTCATATATCTTCCATATTTGATTGTGGAAGAAATAAATATAAAAAAACAAACCGAGATGAATTTGATTGTAAAAATACTTTGGTGATGGAAATAATAGTGGCTTTTAGAAACAGCTCTTAGCGTATCGTAGAGTGATAATGAATTGACAAAAAAACTTTATACAAACGCAGTATTATGATAAAGATAAGATTATAGAGGTGGAGGATATATGAACCATAAAATTTTGGGATTTTAAGTAAATTGGCAAACAAACATTACAGGTTGGAGTATAAATGGATCAAAATTACACGTTCAGAGTTTCATATGCAACATGCTGGTTTGTTAATCCTTAAAGGAATATTTAAAAATCTTCCTTTAAGGAAGATTATCACGTTATATATGTACATATTTGTAAAGATAAAACCTACTGTAGGATAGAATAAAAACTAAAATTAATAAAATAAGATTGTTTTATTAAATGATAAATCTACTCTCTAAGAAATAATTTACTTATTTGTTTGAACAACGGCTATATAGGCATTCATATCTGTACATGCTTGGACAAAGTGAAGAAACTGAACTGAAAAGTTCAGTTTGTTCACTGAACTTTTAAATCAAGGATATAATAATTATTAGATCTGACTATCTGACTTTGTTTTCTTCCGACTTGTATAATTCCGGTGTCCAATTGTCCTTTTATTTTTTGTTTATATAATATTTAATTAGTTAATATATTTAAAAGTATTAAAGAAACGAAGAAAATATTACTCTTTATTTAAAAGTACGATATTTCAAAAGCTCCTGCTATCATCATCAGGATTAAAATTAAAAATGATCATCATGATTAAAATTATCTAATCGAAATAGAAGGAGATTATAGATTTAGTGTGTACTATTAATATATATGAGCGGGAGCATAAACGATATCGACATTTCCCTTTAACTGTCTTTCTTCTATCTACAAACGTCTCTCATATCTTCATCTCATTCTAAACTCAGACAAGTCTAAAATAACGTGGATCCTCTCCCGTCAACATATCATATCTCCTCCCCCTGTATCTCTTGCCTCATCAAAATAATCCCCATACTCCACAATCTCACCTTCCTAGGATTCCATTTCAATGATCATCTTTCCCTTAAACCCTTCGTTCGCAACAAGGCCCGCTCGTCTAACTTAATTCTCATTGACATCCGTCGTATCCGCCCCCTTATCGACTTCCGATCCTATATGTCTCTTATTTCATCGCTTATCTTTCCTAAAATCGATTACTGCCTCAGCCTTTTCGCAAATTCTATAAAATCCATAATCATACCCCTACAACGCATCATTAACTCCGCCGTTCGAATGCTCCTACGTCTCCGTCGCTTCGACCACACATCTACATATCTTACCCACCTCTCCTGACCCACATCGTGTAACTCTGCCTTTTTCTCGTCACTTTCCGTCTTATCGCTGTCGGTCCTTCACCATTCATCAATTTCCCTTTCTTAGAAGACACTCGACCCACCTCTCTATCGCTGCGGTCTCGTCATTCCTTCTTACTCAACGTTCCCAATTTCTCTGACAACTACGGTATCCGATTCTTCCTCGTCTCCGCATCCTCGCCTAGAACCATATCCCTTTCAAAGTCGCCGCACTCCCTCCTTTATCACATTTAAATACCTCTTCCGTTCCCACATTCTCGACACGATTTAGATTTTTGTTTGCTTTTTTTCTTCATGGGCATGTAAGCGTGCGCCAGCACGCATTTGCCACGTAAAAATAAATCCTGTTTTTTATAACTTTGTAACCGAAGATTACTTAATATCTAATCACCTCTTAACATAGTTTTTTACAACTCTAGGCGATTGTATCCAAGTCGATTACGATATGCTTACATGTAACGAAGCATGCCCTCATTCATTGATAAACGGGCAACATTTCCGATTAACTGACACAACTAGGCAAGAAAAAAAATTATAAAAAACGAAAGACCTTTATTAGACATTTTAAAAACATCTTTCATTTTTTGCAGCATAGTGTGGGTAAAGTTTAAAATTTAAATTATTATTATTTTTTTCAAAAAAATTAAAATTTGAATATTTTTCAAGTAAGTGTTCATATTAGTTAAAAATTATCACACAATGATAGCACATTATGTATCTACACCACAGATAAGTTTTAGCTCGATATGACGTCTATTACGCTTCAGATAAAATGTTCAATTTTTGAACTTAAAAATAATTTTTCCTAAAAAAATCGATCTGATAATCCATACTTTTTTCATTTCACAACATCGACCATCTATCATTTAACATTTACACAAAAACTTATGAATTGATTTATTCAGTATGTTGAAAAAATTTAAATTTAAATTTTTTAAATTAAAACAAAAATAATAAAATTTTACCATTGCCTTGTTAGTAGTTTGTTTACTGCAATATTATTATAGTACGATTACGAATCATATATCTATATTATTTTCAAGTTTGAGATTGATTTAACATGTATTACGTTGTAAAACAAAATTTAATTTTTTGAACTTCAAAATACTTTTTAAGCACTTTGGTATAATATCATATCATCATTTTTAACTTATTATTTCCAACTTACAATAAATCAACGTATACACAAAAAATTGGCATCATTACTTTATTATCTTGAATAAAAATAAATTTATTTTTAACAATTTTAAAAACTTTAAACGCTGGTTTTATTTCTTCAATAATTTGAAAACTGAAATTATAATGTGTTTGAACGATTTTCAGATGGCTGGAATCTTCACGCATTGATCAGCAGACCGCTACGTGATGACAACGCATGTGTTGAATGGCTCAAAACGATATTTTAAACTGTAATTAAAATATGTAACAGGAAAGAAAAAAAAACAGTTTTTTTATAAATATCAGAGATGTCACTTAATAATTGGTCGAAATAATCAATGTTATTATGTCTACACCAATGTATCCCCACGTGAATTCCGTTGGAATTCAGTTGGCTCGTTCAATTTCGATGTGTATTCGCGGTCCTCGTTCTGCTCGACATCGACCTGCAAACTCAATGAACTAAAATTTATAGTATAGCTATATTATAATATAACTATATATAATATATATAATAACTATATATATAATAACTATATATAATAACTATATATAATATAACTATATTATATTTGTTTGTTTTTTTTTTCAAAAAAAATCAATTATAAAAAATAATAATAATATGACAACTTGAAGTATACCCTTTGACGACAACCATTATTACATACAATTTTCCATCTTACAATCGACAACGAAAACCATCGACGACATCGACAACGAAAACCATCGACGACATCGACAACGACAACCATCGACGACATCGACATTAAAAAAGTTTGCGAACTGAAGTAAATACATTTATTTATTTGGTCTAATAAATTAACTACTTACAATAATAATGCCTAAAGGACGTAATAATATTAATATTATTTCAATAATAATATTACATCCGGGGTTACCGTTCTTCAAGTGGAAAGGCCGTCCGCCTCGAGCAACAGGAGCCTTAGCTAAAGCACACGCCCCGTAACATGAAATTCAAACATAATGATATTTGGGTTAAATTCCCTTTGTAAACTTTGTGAATAAAGCTTTTCTTCTAAAAAAATATTTCAATAATAATAAATCTATTATTATTTATTATTGAAATGTTGGTTATACCGATTATCTATTAATCGGTTCATTAAAATTTTGTTTTGTGAAAAATCTGAAGTTGTACAAAATTAGTATAATTAAAATAATATAATAAGATTAAAAAATACAGAGTTATTAAATTTTTTCTAAGATTAGTACAAAGTATGTATTACAAAATATATAGTTGCTTAAATACACAGCTTTAAAAATAAATAAATGTCACAAAACAATAATAGTTGAAAACCGCAAAAAATCAAAAACAGATGAGTGGAAAAAATAAATTAGTCTCAATCAAACCATTGTACTTAGGTTTCTTCACTTTAATCGGTCCTGATACATCTCCTTCAGTATCGTTATCCATTCTTTTCTGTATTTAATCCAACCAATATTCGTCTCCTTGAATATCTTAGACAGATCCCGGATCTTCAATGCTCGTCGGAACGTCTTTCTAACGCAACCACTTGGCCGCTTCAATAAAGGAAGAGTATGTGCCAATATACAGGCATTTGACAATCTTTCATCATTATCCGCAAAACATGTACTATACATATTTTCAACGTCGCATTTTCATAATGCTTTCTAGGTCTCGCACCTTACATTGCCACCTTACTTCATCATTGCTAATCTCTTGTATATACCGAATTTTACTTATGCGTCTAAGGCACTGATGGTCAAAAGTAATTACCCTGTATAGAAGAGAAATTTTGTCTAGTTACGTTTCACACCCATAAAGTATAATTGGCCTAATCATCGCAGATCACACTTTAGCCTTTGTTGTTACGCGGATATATATTTTCCATGGCTTAGAAAGACCTTTAAATACTCTACATGCGTTGATAATTTTCAATTTTACATCATCTTCGAAAGCTCTATTTATTGGCAAACGCACTGGATCATTGGCAAACGCACTGGCAAATGCCAAGGCAGTTATTTTTATATTATGAAGATAACTTTATATTATATAGATAAGTGATTACAATATTTGATAATGTTATAATGTGTATTAAATGTCTGCTATAAATTGTCTGCTATATTTAAACATTCGTGAAAACCCTAGGCCCAAATTGATATATAATTCAATTGTTTCTTTCAGTTAGCTGATTTGATTTGAATTGTTACTGCACAATCCGAAATAATTGAACAGATTTGTGGGCTCCCAAAATACATCGTTATTATTTATTTCGACACGCTCCTGTTGAGTTCGGAACTTGATAACATAACAGTTCTATCTGATAAAATCCAAACTTTATCCTAATACAATCGGTTCATAAAAATACTGTGGTATAAAAATAATTTTTAAAATTATTAATTTTAAATTTATTTATAATGCAAAATATGAAAGCTCAGTTGTGATTTGATCTATTCTTCTAGCGTATCATAATTGGTCTGTGGACTTTGTTTATCAGAAATATGACCCTTGTCAGAAATACTGGAACTATTTTTAATCAGGCACTCTATTTTGAATTTATAAATGTTAGTCGCTAAAAATAACAAGTCGATTTTTACAAGATCATCATTTGTTTTAGCGGACGTAACTTGTTCTACTATCTTTACTGTTTGTCACTTGTTTCTGACAATTTATAAAAAATGTCAACTAGCGTTTCATACATTTTGTCAAGTGTCAGGGATCTTGCCTCACTCATGTTGCTAAAAAACACTGTAGATAACATGTGTTACATATTTAACCCTATCCGCCCCAATATGCTCTACTTAATACATTTTGATGCTTGCAACCTTTGCGACAAACACAACGTGGATCATGATTTTATAACAACGAATTCTTAAAAATATAATTCACCTTGTCTCTAGATCTATGTCACATAATAAAGAATGTAGACTATATGATGACTGAGTTTTGCTAAAGACGTAAAAAACACAGACCGGTTTGACTTCAAAACAATGTCTTAATATTATTGTTTAACCAACCGAATTTGAATTACCTTGGCTGTCATGAGTGTATCCATAAAAAGGCCATATACTGTAATCGAGCATAAAACAGTCAGTTGCATAATGAACTTATTACACAATTGTTTGTCAGTATAACATGATTTTAATAATCAATGTCTTACATTCATGTTTGTAGATGTAAGTTAATGACGTAACTAATGGTTTGTCAATCACTGTGTTGAGGATATATTATTCTATTCATAATGACCAGGTGAATGGCTACGTTATTGGGGTGCTGTGATCTGAATTCTTATATCAAGTTTGTATTTACATACTCGTAAATTTTACGAAAATAGTTTCAAATCAGGAATACTGATGAGTGAAAAATAATTTATTTTTTTTATAAACCCTTTTTTAATTTCTACATAAACTTAAAAGCTTCAAAGCGCTTATTAAATTCAAATAAGCGGAAGGTATTTTATTTATTCAATTTCGGATCTTATTCGACAATTGGAATTATTTTTTTTACGTTCTGCGCGAGGTTGCTTCGGCGAGGTGATATTCAGAGTTGTAACGGCAGGTCTATGCTGAGTTGTCACTGTTTCATACGGGATAGATTTCGTATCGATTACGAGTTTGAGATCACCCCATCGAACCAGGATATAATCGATTTGGGTTTTATTTAAGGCGCTGTGGAAAGTGATGAGGTGTGATGCTCGTTTTTGAAACCATTTATTGCATATAACTAGTTCATGTGCGTCTGCAAATTCAAGGATTTGCCCACCATCGTAGTCTCTTCGTCCAAATCCCTTTCCTCAATGACAATTGTGTCAATCCTTTGCGACACCGACATGTCCGTTTAGATCTCCAACGATGATTATTATGTGATCCTTTGGTACTTTGGCGGTCAGTTCGTCGATCTGTGTCCAGAACCGTTCTTTGACTACCTTGTCGCATCCTGTTCGTTGCGCATATGCGCTGAAGATGTAAACTATCCGGTTATCATATGCGACGGTGATTTTAATCAGTCGGTCACTGTATTGATGAACTTCCGCAATACTATTTTGTAAATGACTGGAGACGATGATGCCGACGCCACTCATCGTTTTAGGTTTTCCGTAGTATATACGTTTGAATCCAAGACCAATTTGTTTGGATTTGTCGCCCGACTAACGTGTTTCTTGCACTGCACATATATCGATTCGTCGTCTATTTAGGTCATCGGCGATTTACATAGAACGGTCAGTCAGCAAGCCGACATTGAGTGTTGCGATTCGAACTCGTTTTCTTGTTTGTTCAGCTTTCAGAAAGAAGCTAGTTTGGTTACCCCCCCGCAGTCGCTTTCGCTGTGGAGACCCTTGATGACTTATCGTTCAGGTCAGGCCGTACGTGAGCGCGTCGCTTACCGGGGACTCCGTAGTCCTGACGTTCAGAGCATTGAGACAACATTCATAAAGTTGATGCGACGGTTTTGTTTTACAGCTGGCTTGTCGCGAAGTCTATCGCCAACCCTCCTCCTTTATTAGCACGGCCTTTGGACCGGCCACGGCGGAGTTGCTTGAAATCTTATCGAATTACTATAATTATTAATTATAATTATATAATTATAATTCAGTAATTAAATGATACAATTTAGTAATTTATTAATTATAATTATCTAATAATTATCTTATTTTCTAATCATAATCTATGATAAATTATAATTATCTGATTACTTTTAATTATTTGACAGTTTACAAAAAACAGCAACAATAAAATTTTCTTTAAAGGATCAACAATTTTTAAAGGAGTAAATTTCACTTTAAATAAAAATTTAAAGTATCAAATACAAAATTCTAGCTATGCGCATTTTGTCAGCTAATTATCAACGAACATATTACTTGTGATATTACACATTGGCTACCGAGTAATATGTAACTAGCTACCACCTTCACGTAGTCGGTCACAATCGATTCCAAGTGTCAGTTTCAGTGAACATACTAGCGATCAGATGATACTAGCAGTGTTGCTTGATTTTTCTGCGTTTAACGCTAAATACTTACAATGTGAACTTGAATTAAAAACAGTCAATATGTAAGAGGTTTTAATATTTATCAAAAAACGAGATTCTACTTGTTGGGAAGCTGAATAATTTAAATACTCCCATAAATCAAGAAGAACAATTCAAAACATTTCTCAGGTTGTTTATAAAACCTCATTCAAACAAATCTATATTTTCAAACTATGCTTGAACATAAATTGCTATCTACCGTATTTTAATGAACGACGAAATTACAAACGAAACCTAGTATTTAACACAAATCTTGTTGCGAAATATGGGGATGCTTAGCTCAACTCCATCATGGCTTCGAGAACTACCTAATTTTAAACTCAACCTTCATCTATTTAATATCGACAAATTGGCTACAAAGTACAACATTAATAACATTAAAAAAGATATACTTTTACGTGACAAATGCGTGCCGGCGCACGCTTACATGACCACAACAACAACATCTAAATCATGTTTCAAAGAGGTGGGTACGGGGGCGGCATTCGAATGCAGTAAAGGAGGGAGGGCGCATACGTCGAGTGAAAGCTGATTCCAGTCGAGTTGGGCGGTGATAAAGAAGGATCGGAGACCGTAGTTGTTAGAGTAATTGGGAACGTGGAGTAAGAGAGAATTATGAGAACGCAGTGATAGAGAGAGGTGGGACTAGTGTCGTCTAAGAAAGGAAGGTTGGTAAACGATGGGGAGCCCACAGCGATGAGACGAAAAGTTACGAGAAGGCGGAGTTGTATGCAGATGTGGATGGTAGGCCAGGAGAGTTGGGCAAGTTATGTGGATGTGTGGTCCAAGTGACGGAGATAAAGAAGCACTCGAACGGCGGAGTTTATGATGTGTTGTAGGGGTAGGATGATGGATTTTTGAGAATTGCCGAAAATGCTGAGGCAGTAATCGATTTTAAGAAAAAGAAGCGATGAAAGAAGAGAAATATAGGAACGGAAATCGATAAGGGGCGGATATGGCGAATGTCTCGGAGAATTAAGTAAGGCGAGCGGACCTAGTCGCGGACGAAGGGTCCGCGACAAGTTTAAGGGAAAGATGATCATCGAAATGAAATCCTAAGAAATTAAGATTGTAGACTACGGGGATGATTGATGAGGCAAAGATACAGCGCTTTATCTGTATTAAGATAAAGCGCTTTAAGAGCTTGGAAAGAGTAGGGAGGAGTGAAATGGGGTGATAACTAGAAGGAAGGGGAAGGTCAAGTTTTCTTTATGGGCGACGTAGGATGGTAGGTGTGTGAAGCGGGGAGTGGTTGGAAGTGAGATCAAGGGTGACGAGAAAGTGTTAATGTAGACTAGGAGTGAGGTGTAGGCAGCAAAACGATCGGGGACAGCGATGATTTCAAGTGCCCCGCCAAGGATATGTGTGGGTGAGTGGAGATGAGTTTGTAATTGTAGTTTGATAGAATATTGATGAACCGGATGGAATCAGTGGAAGGGGGCGGTCAAGGCGAATGTTGAAGTCGCCTAGAACGAGTGAAAGGATTGAGGACAAGAACAATGAGAAAGGAAGTCAGCGAGTTCGGTAAGAAAATAAGGAGGTAGGAGCTGATGAACTAGCACGGTATACAATGGCCAGATCCAGAATGGTTGGGCTAGAAAACGACAAGTGAGCAAGTCAAAAGAGCAAGGACTGAAAGAGGGAGTGATTTTGCGAAGAGACGCGGGGTGACGGGCGATTGCGACAATGCCTCAATGATTAGAGAATATAGATGGGGATGGGTTGAGCGTTCGGGCGGATTCGACTAGTGAGCAACCGGCAGAGAGCAGGCGAATGGAGAGGTTGTCAGAATTTGAGTGCCAGGGTTCGGTGAGGCAGAAGAGATCGATGGATTGTTTATTGAATATGTTGAGGATAAGATTGGATTTA